>JAUMHN010071587.1:0-26529 GCA_032360265.1 Heliamphora ciliata
GCTTGTAAAGGCTTGGAATACGCCCGGAAGTATTCTGAATAGTGAAAATACTCAAGAGAGATCTTGAGGAGTGGATGCAGGCTAGAATAAAGCCGAACCACTCTAAATTTCTGGTGTCTGGTTCTATTTCTCTATCCCTTATCTTTTAATATTTTCTTTGGTTATATATCTGCATATCTTGCTTTATTGCTATATTAAAAGATTTTCAAAAAAAAATTTTAAATTACTATTGCCTTTTTTTTAAAGACCCAATTCACCCCCTCTCTTGGGTTGGCTAGTTCTAACAAGACTGTTGGCAATTTTTTTTTTTAAATGGTAGAGGAAACCAAATTAAAATAAATTTAAAGTTTTACTCGTCATAATTACCAGTTATTTTTAATTATGTGATTTTCAGGAATAAAATGGTTTCAATCCTCTCGCGTCTATACTCAAATAAAACAAACTAACTAGACTAAACTACGTAGACTGAAAAAGGAATTTGAACATTGTCTTAACTACTGAAGACTATAAATTTGTATTAACTGAAATTTTTCCACCAGTACTTGATGAGGGGGCGACCGAATAGGAAACCTAAGCCCATCAGAAGTGGCAGAAAGTTGATCAGATGGCTCGCTGTTACATTTTGGCTTCCATATCAAATATTTTACAGCATCAGCATCAATCTATGCCTAGTGTCTATGACATGATTATGAACCTCAAACATAGCTAAAGGTACCCCAGTTAGGGATCATGTTCTGAAGATGATCAGTCTTCTGAAAGAATTGGAGATCCTAGGAGCTAAAATTGACGAAAAAACCCAGATCGATATTATACTCCAGTCATTGCTTGATAGCTTAAAGCAGTTCTGCCTAAACTATACCATGAATAAGCTCAGCTTTTCATTGGCAAAACTTCTTAAAAAACTTCAAGCAGCCGAGGGTGTTCTTAGGAAGCCAAGTTCTGTGTATATAGCTAAAAAGGGTTTTTTTTTCTAAGTCGAAAGGCAAAAAGAAGAAAAAAGTATAGAAACAATGAGGCACATATCCAAAAGCAGTTAAGGGACCAAAAGTTAGTATGACGAAGACTAGAGACAAGTGCTATCACTGTAACCAGTTTGGGCATTGAAAAAAGCAGTGTTCGGCTTTTCTCAGTAAGTAAAACAAACCAGGTAATTTCTGTTCACTGGTGTTTGAAACATGTTTAACGGTGTTATCTATTGGTACCTGGTGTGTAGATACGGGAGCAATTAATCATGTCAGTAATTCTTTGGACGGGTTCCAAGAAACCAGGCAGCTCAATGATGAAAAAATATACCTACATATGGGCAATAATACAAGGATGGCAACAGTTGTAGTAGGATATGTCACTCTCAATTTTAGTAGAGATAGGATTTTATTTCTAAAAGATTGTCTTTATGTATCATCAATTAGAAGAAATTTAATTTCAGTTTCTAGTTTAATAAAGGATAAATATTTTGTTCATTTTAATGACACTGTGGTTGTTAAGAAAAATAAATATTTTATTTGTTCTGGTACATTGGTGGATGAATTGTATATTATATCTCCTATCTCTTATACACTGTAACTAACTAAATTGAATAACACATCTAAATTACCATATAAGAGAGTTTTTTTATTTAATGAACCAAATGTTTATTTGGCACTTATGCTTAGGTTATATTAATCTAAAAATGATATATAGACTGAAAGAAGATGGACTTTTGAGTTCATTAGAAGTAGAGGCACTTCCAGTATGTGAATTCTGCTTAATGGATAAGATGACTAGGATGCCCTTTTTGGCCGTAGGCTATAGAGCTAAATGACCATTAGAACTGATTCATTCTGATGTATGTGGTCATATGACAATCTGAGCTAAAATTGGTTTTGAGTGCATCGTTCGTTTCATTGATGACTACTCAAGGTATGGATACATTTACCCGATGTACTATATATCTGAATACTTTGAGAAATTCAAAGAATTCAAAGCGAAGGTAGAGAAACATCTGGGTAAAAGTATCAAATCACTACAATTTGATCGTGGTGAGGAGTGCCTCTTTGGAGAGTTTAGGAATTACCTGTCGTAAGAGGGGATTACATCCCAATTGACTGCACATAGCACTCCAAGCAAAATGGTGTAACAGAAAGAAAAAATGACTCTTATGGAGATGGTAAGGTCTATAATGACTTATTCAGGATTACCCAATTTATTTTTGGGACTCACATTAGAGATAACGACTTACATTCTAAACTTGGTACATTCTAAGTCAGTACCTTCTACTCCCACAGAATTGTGAACCTAGCGTAAGCCTAGTCTGAGACATATTCGGATTTGGAAGTGTCCAACAAATGTGCTGAAAAGGAATGCGGGTAAGTTAAAACTGAGGATAAAAGTTTATTTCTTTATTGGGTATCCCAAGGGAATGAAGGATGGTCTATTTTATAATCTTAAGGATTAGAAGGTCATTGTTAGCACTAATTTCTGATTCTTAGAAGAGGATTATAATATGAACCACAGGCCCAATAGTAAAATTATTGTGGAAGAAATGAGAGAAAATACAAGTAGAATGGAAGAGTAACCACAAGTTACTGATATCCCATTGTCTCGTCGTAGTGGGAGGATTATCGAGACAGGTGCAAATCATAAACAGGGTGTTGGTGCACAAGGGTCAGATTCTGTACAGCGTGTTACTACTAGTACACAGACATAAGTAATGCATCGTCATAGTGGGAGGGTTGTTCTTTAACCTGATCGGTATATGTTCTTGGGAGAATCTTTTGACAAGATCCTTATAGCATTCGATACCGAATCCTGTAACTACAATGAAGCACTTCAGGAGAAAGATGCAGATCTTTGGTAAAAGACTACGAATTCGGAGATAGAATCTATGTATTCTAATTAGGTTAGGAAACTTGTAGAACCACTTAAAGGGATAAAACGTATTGGATGTAAGTGGATCTACAAGAGAAAGAGAAGAGCAGACGGAAAGGTTAAAACCTTCAAAGCTAGGTTTGTTACAAAAGGGTTCACTCAAAAAGAAGGGATCGATTATGAGGAAATCTTTTCGCTGGTAGCCATGTTTAAGTCTATTCGAATTCTCTTATCCATTACTGCTCACTTCAATTACAAAATTTAGCAAATAGATATCAAGGCAGCTTTCCCTAATGAAAATTTTGACAAGTGTATCTATATGGTACAACTAGACGATTTTATAGCAAAGGGCTAGGAGCACATATTGTGCAAGCTTAAGTGATCCATTTATGGACTTAAGCAGGCATCAAGATCTTAGAATACTCAGTTTGATCAAGCCATAAAGTCTTATGATTTTGATCAGAGTCTAGATGAGTCTTGTGTGTACAAAAAGCGTGATGGAAGCATGATGGAAGCGTGGTGGTCTTTCTAATACTTTATGTAGATGATATCTTATTCATCGAAAATGATGTGGGGCATTATATACGGTAAAAGTATGGCTATTTGGAGAGTTTGATGTGAAGGACTTAGGAGAAGCCAGTCACATCATAAAGGTCAAGCTTGTGCAAGATCGAAAATAAAAGATGTTAGGCTTATCAGAAGCAATGTATATCGATGATATCCTTGCTCATTTTAACATGCAGGATTTTAAGAAAGGGTTTCTCCTTTCAGGTATGGAATCACTCTATCCAAGGATCAGTGTCCTAAGATAGATGATGAGATATTCTTCATCAGTGTCCTAATATATGCTATGCTTTGTACTAGACCCGATATCTACTTTGCTGTTAGCATAGTTGGCAAATATCAGTCTAACCTAGGGTATGAGCATTGGACTGCGGTGAAAAATATAATCAAGTACCTGAAAATGACTAAAGATTATATGTTGATTTACCAGGCAGGCAGTTTAGTACCTTTAGGGTACATAGACTCAGATTTCTAGTCAGACAAAGATTCTCGTAAATCTACCTCAGGATATGTGTTTACCTTATGAGATGGAGCTATTAGTTGGAGGAGTATCAAACAGTTCTGCATTACTGATTCCACAATGGAGGTCGAGTACGTGACAACTTCTAAAGCAGTCAAGGAGGCCGTTTGGCTCAGGAACTTCCTGTTGAATCTAGAAGTGGTCCCTTTAGTTCAGTCGGCTATTACACTTTATTATAAAAATAGCGGAGCGGTTGCAAACTCGAAGGAACCAAGAGTCCACTAAATAGGAAAGCACATTGAGCGCAAGTATCACCTGATAAAAGAAATTGTACAGAGAAATGATTTGGCAGTGACCAAGATTGCATCAGGAGACAGCCTTGTAGATTCTTTTTCAAAGAGCTTATCGACTAAAACTTTTGATAGTCATGTAAAGGACATGAGAGTCAAATGTATGGCAGCATAATTTTAATTATAAGTGGGAGATTATTAGGATTGTATATTAAAAATCATGAATTTATTTGATTTTAGTATTTAATTTTATTTTAATAAAATTAATTTTTTATTTTATGTGAATCTTAATGAGCAATGTATGTAATATCATTTCTTTAATATTATGCATAGATAACCTTTATTATGTACAGTATTTAATCTGGTGTGTAAAGTATAGCTTGCACACAGAAGACCAGATTATAAGTTCTTATAGAATATAAGTATTTGTTCATAGTTTAGATGGAAATGAACATATAATCGGTACAACTATAGCACAGAGTTTTAGTAGGCCTGTCTTGGTTATGGGGAACAGATAATAGTGTCGTCTATTGTTTCGACTCTCTGTACTAGTACACTTTGCGTGTATTAAACGGGACACATTAGAGTAATTAATTTTATATTGACTATATAAATTAAATCACACCCCAAGGTTATTATGAGAGTGCTTATACTCTTAATTTTGAAATAATTATTATTTGCGTATGTTTAATATTAGTTGTTTTGATTCATTAGAGGGTACAATCTTATATGGGTCTATATTTTCGGTGAGTTGGATAGCAGTATTAATTATATGGTAAATATTAATTATTGACGAAATTCAGGTCTTGAAAGTTCGGGATTGACGATACCCCATTAAGGAAGCTTATAAGTTTTGAGCGAGGCAAACTTTGCAGGTGGAAATAATTATCCGACGATCAAATAAGTTAAGTGGAAGGGTTTAAGAAATTTTTAAGATGTCGATTAAATTAAATTGGCCGGTATCAAAAATCTTAACATGAGGAGATGAGTTAAGCATTTAATAACAAGAGCTCAATGCAAGTTGGTCTTGAGATTATGGCTTAAAGTGCAGTTACAGTTCTTTAGTGGTGTGAAGTGTAATTTGGTATGTTTATGAAAATTGTAAAAACAACTACAAGATTTTTCATTATTATAGATACCACTGAGAGGTTTACATAATTGCAGAAATCGCTGAATAGGTATCTGGGTTACACTAGATGTAATACCCCGCTCCCGCAAGGTACAAAACCTGAACAAAGGGATGTGATCCCATCGCAAACCGGCGGCCAAAGAGAAAGACAAGGGATAAAGATATTAAGAGACTAAACAAAAACTTCTAAGCAACCACAACAGCTTAATGTCAAAAGAGATATACATGAGTCACTAGGGATTCACCATCCCAAGGGCATACATTACTTCTAAAACATCAAAAACCTCCAGGGTGTTATACATGAAGCTCTGCCAAAACTAAAAACTAAACAAAAGAAAACTGAACCAAAACAATTCCCAAAACCAAAACCAAAACTACTCGACGATGCCTGTGGTGGACCAAAACTCCTAGTCGTTCATGGTATCTGCAACCACAGAGGTTACAGGAGAGCGCACTTAGCATTATCCTGAACAGAAAAGACAGTTACTTAGTTAAGGATAACTGAAAACTCTTTCTAAAAATAGTTCATCACATTTTTCACGAAAATATAGAAACTAATGCATTTGCTTGAACATGAAAATATCACAAATTATACAAAATATTCTCAGTATTGCAAACAGAAATATGTTCCTGACTTAACCACCACAAATTTAAAATGCATGATCATTTTCTGAAATCCAGACTCAAACCCCAACAATGTCCAAGTAGTCGTCAACCTCACGACCGGGAGTTCCGATAGTACCGTAACCTCAATTCGCAATGCACGGATAGCAACGTGATGGAATGAGGGTTACTCTCCACCAAGCACGAGTGGTATGTGCTAAAAATTGGGACTCAGCCCAAAAGCCTTTAAAGCAAAAATCCCCGCTTAACGGGAAATCTCCCCTAAAGGGATAAATAAAAAACCCATAGTTGGGTAACCTCCCTTATAACGGGATATAAAGGGCCGAAAACCCTTGTAACTTGACACTTTGGAACAATCACACAACATTAACCATACTTTCATAGTAGCATCATGCTAGCTCAGAATATCATGGATAGCATACTTGAATTAAAAACATCATGGCTTTTAAAACAACAGGTTTATGCGATTGTCAAACTAGTCATAGTTCAAAACATATGCTTCAAAGCATTTTCATGCATCATTTACATAAACTCAAGTTCAAGATAATGGCCAAGTACTCTCACCTAATCTTATATGCATACGAACCAAGCCTTTGTTAACGAGCTAGCTTGCTCATCGGGTAACAAAACTTCCATGCCTACAAGCAAGTATGACTTAACCGTCAGCACGGAGTTCTACCCCTCTTAGAACGTGAAGTACTAAAACGATTCTGACCATTGAATTTTTCTTGATTTTAGAGACCATGGTTACTTTCTTTTTAGGTTTAAGGGGTACTACGCACTTGTCCAATCCTTTACTTGTTTAAGGAGTTAACTTAACCATTTATTACTTTCTCACAATCATTAAATTTTAGAGTACCGCATCATTTGGAGGTACTTATACTTGGAGTTGGATTATGATTTTTGGTAACATTTTAGATTAAAATATTCTCTATAACCTTTATGTTTTACATCAAGACCAAAACCTAAGGCAACTAGGTGGAAAACTTGACGGAAACGAAAATGGTTCAGCGCTTGCACAGAGAATTGGTCAGGAAAGTGTCTCTGTTGGTCTCAGTTTTGGGGTATCATATCAAGTCCACATGAGCCCATTTTTTAGTATGTTCTATTTCAACAAGCCCCATACAAGTTTCATATTTAGAGGTAAGGGTAGTTGTTTGGAACAAGTTAGACTTTTTGGCCATTTTAGAAAATAGGTTAAGTTAGTTGCCAAAACTCAGCTGATCCGGTTTTGGACAGAGGGTTTGAAACTGTTTTGGGGAATCATCCCAAGGCTTCAAGGTCTGATTTTTGGGAAAAACGTATTTCAATATGTTAGCTACAAAGTTCATGTAGACCACTTTTGGAATAGATCACTAAAAATAGGGGATTTGGGCTACACAACAATAAGTGACAGAAGTATCCCTTGAGGGTTGAAACACAATAGAGAGTTTCAAAGGATTTTTGACCTTTCAAAACTCATTATTTTGTACACATTTGTGGTGGGTAGCTAGAAATACATGTTTTCTAGAACTTTCATGTTTTGGCCAAAACTCGGATCTCATTTTAAACTAGGGTATTTAGGTCTGTTTTGTTGACTGGTCTGAAACATACATATTTTGGTAGAATTGCAATATCTCGAGTTCTACTTACTCAAATGAGTTCAAACCAATTTTGGATGAAAAATAACACAAAAACCTAGGTTTGGATATAAATAACACGCTTATAGAAGTTTTTTACATTGAGTTATGGTATTCCAAAGATCAGGGTAGAAAGCTCAAATCGCCCAAAACTCGGGCCTATTTTGGTTCTATCCTCTTAGTGTCATGTATGTGAGTTTTTGACCCATGTTCTTTGTATACATGTGTTATACTTCAATATATCAATGGTCTAGAGTTTATATTAGTTATGGAACCCATGAAAAACCCCATACCGACTCACAACTTCAACATTCATACCGAACAGCCCCAAAAACCAACCATGATGCCTTTATTTTTTAGTTTTCGGTTCTTGATCTTTGATTTGTGTTTCAAAATAATGCCTTGCTTACCTTGTTAGAAGTTATTTCTTGGTGATGGAAAACCTTGGACTTAGCTTTCAAGCTCTATGGATCCTCCTCCTTCTTTCTTCTTCTTTCTTTTTCTTTCTCTTTTCTTCTTCCTCTCTCTCTCTCTCTATATATGTATATGCACAAAATTTCCAAGGGAAGAATAGAGGATTAGGGTTCTTTTTATAGAGAAAAGTCAAGTAGAAAGCTTCCTTGAGAAGCTTTGCTAACCATGGTAAGGTTTAGTTAACTTGGGTTGCTTTTCACTAACCTAGGTTAAGGAAACTTGGCAACCAAGTTTGGCACATTCTCCTAGGTTGTTGGCCACTTGTATGTATATATATAATTATTTATATATATATATATAATATATCAAAATAATTTTTTTATTTAATTATAGGAGAAAATTTGGATATTTTCACATTGGTTCGTTTCTTGACTTTTCGAGTGTAACCCTTGTCTTAAACGACTTGAACTTATAATTTTGAATTCTTATCCTCAATGTTAGGGTTTTAATATATGCTTGTGTGGTTCCTCCTCTTTCCTGAGTCTCAGGCTCGAAAAGGTTAAACGGTTGGGCCGGTTCCTCTTACCGAACTTAAGTTCAAGATTTCGTTTCTTTTGAGATGTTCTTTCTTTTTTTTATTCGTATCTTGAGTTCGGGATATTATACTAGAAGTCTATGCCATAATTATTCCACAAATCCCTGCTGTAACCCTATAAATATACGGGTAGGCTGAACCATATTCATAACTCATCTTTCAAGACTAAGGTTGACCAAGTTCTACAAGTACAAGTTCTCGAAGGATTATAGCCCACACTGCGTTCGAAAATCACATCAGGGAATACAGTAGAAGGTCTAACCAGAGCTTCAACTCTAAATCAAAAGTTCATAGTTGGATAATCGACCTAGAAGGTATTTATCAAAATTAACTGTGGTGACACGGGTTTTATTTTGATCGTTCGACATCAAAAGTTTTAATTTGGAGCCCATGTTGATGATTTCCAGCTCAATTTTTATTTTTGAAAAATCGTTTACAAAATCAATGATATTAATAGTTTACCTCCAACACTACCCTGGTATCACGATATTAGGAATTTCATTGAGAATAGGGAGTATCCTAGTCGAGTTAGCAACAAGGACCAAAGGGTAATCCGGAGGCTTGCTTCACAATTTATGATTTGTGGAGAAAGACTGTACAAGAGATGATATCTAGGAGTTAATAAGCTTATATTGACACAGAAGAGGGGCGTGAGTTGATGAAGGAGGTTCACAGAGGAGTTTACGGGCCTCACATGAATGGAATGATGCTTGCTAAAAAGATCCTGTGTTAAGGATATTTCTAGATGACAATGGAGGTAGACTATCACTAGTTTGTTTGGAGATGTCAAAATGTCAAGTTCACACAAACCTCATGCATGTGCTGCCATCTCAGCTCTATAACATGATATGACCTTAGCCATTCTCAGTTTAGGGAATCGACGTGATAAGAAAAATCACACCCAAGGGATCGAATGGACATGAGTTTATTCTCATGGCAATTAACTACTTCAGAAAGTGGGACGAAACTACCTCCTACTCTGTTCTGAAGGCCTTCCAAGTAGCTAAGTTCATCAAAGAGAATCTTATCTGTTGATACGGGGTTCCGCACAATATTATTTCTAACAATGGTTCTCATTTCTAAGGAGAAGTTTTAGATCTTTTGGAGGAGTATCGAATTATCAATCAGAAGTTTTCTCCGTACATACTGCAATCCAATGGAGCTATGGAAGCCGCTAAGAAGAACGTGAAGAAGATTCTATAAAAGACGATAAATGGAAGTAAGGATTGGCCGAAAAAGTTAACATTTGCACTTTGGGGATATCGAACATCGATTAAGACTTCTACTAGAGTAACACCGTATGCATTTGTCTATGGAATAGAAGCCGTTCTACCCATAAAATTGGAGATTCTAACTCTGAGGATAATGGCCAAAGGCAGTATCTCCAAGTCAGAGTGGCAGAAAGACGGATTTGAAGAACTGCTCATGTTTGATGAAAGAAGACTAAGGGCGTTGTTTCACATCAAAGGGTATCAAAGAAGAATAGCTTAGGAGTTCAATAAGAGGGTTAAGTCTTGAAATTTGAAGAAAGGTGACTTAATTCTCAAAGAAATCGGAGCTCCAATCTTCGACCAAAGAGGTAAGTTTAAGCCTAATTGGTCCAGACCTTATCTCATCAAGACCATGATGTTAGGAGGCGCTACTATCCTTATGGACCTAGACGAAAATATTTTCTCTACACCCATCAACTCAAATCAGCGCAACTCAAAAAGTTCTACTATTGAGGGAAAACCCATCAAAGGAGAGTGTTAGTACTCAAGTGTAACCCGAGGCTCAAACTATGTTATGACTTGATTCCCTTTCTTTGAGATACGTAGGAAGCTTCTGTCAAAAATTTAGCCCAAACCTTTGTTCAAATTCTCCCCTATGTAACCATGTTCCAAGTAATGGATCAATGCAAAAGCTTGTTTTAAGTTTTTCTAATAAATTGGTTATATTGAAAAGTGAAAATCTAAAGAATAGTTTCAAAGATCACTGCAAACAAAAGTGAAGAAACTTTCAATAAGAAGTTTTACTAACTCAGTTTTAATTCCAAAATAAGAGAGGCTCACAAGTCCTCATCTTAAAAAGCTATAAAAAAAACAAATAGAAAATGGAAATATAGTGAAGAAGAGTCAAGTCCTTCTTCTCTTTACATCTCCTCCATGTCCCGCACTGTGCTTTATCTCTGTCCCAAGCTAAGCCTCATAATCCTCAAAAAGTCTACTATCAAACTCTCCACTGATTGACATCCTCAGTCGCGAAGACCAGGCCCGCTGGTACTGACCTAAAAAAGGGGCTCGATGCACAAAACTGTACAAATGACTCACGATAGTATCGGGTCTGACCTGAGTATACTCAAACTGATGAAGAATGCGATATGGATGATAAAAATTGGCCAACTTCAAGCCGACCAACAGAACCCCCAAGTGACCCACAGTCGTAGTAGTCATGAAAGATATCTTCAGTCAGGAGCATAGCTAGGAGATGTCCTCCTCGGTCAGAGAACTCATGTAATCCTTCCAAGCGGCTTTAGTCAAGCAAAGGCGATTAATCAAGTGGTGGATGAAGGACTTCACACTGTAGCTGTCAAATACAGGTTTTTCTTGCAATTTCACCTTCTCCATCAGCCAAACCTAGAAAAAACAAAAAAAAAAAAAGGAGAGCTGGAGGGAAATAGAGAGGAAAATAGAAAAATGAGAGCTGAGCAGGAAAATAGAGAGAAAATAGAAAAAGGAAAGTTCAGAAGAAAAATCGAGAGAAAAACAAAAAAAGGAGAGCTGAGCGAACTACCAGCAACAGCAGAGCACTGCCAGCAATGTAAGGGGCACCCTCGGTATGAATTGCATCTAGATCGAGAAGCGTCTCAGCAAGGACCAGCGGAATAGGATCTTGACCCTCGTGGATCTGATAAGCCACATCCACCAAGAAGGAGCTGACTCGCGCATCAGAAGGGTCCAAGAGAAAACAAGCTAGAAGATAGATACAAAGGGCATAGTGACACTAAAGCTAGAAAGAGAAGTCGCCAAGAGATCCTCGAGGTTCGAAGTGGTCTATGATCCTAGCTTCATTGAGGAATCTGTCATGAGTGATCAGTGATGCCTCACATTAGAGTAGCCACAAAGCTGCATCAATCAATCCCTGAGACTCGAGAAAGGGGTAGGAACTATAGCCTCCTCTTGGGCCAAAATCTCTAGAATGGCAAAAAAGTCCTCCACCATCGGGCACAGCTCCTCACTCCCAAAGTGGAACACGTGTACATCGGGATCCCATAACTAGGTTACACTTCATAGAAGGTGCCAGTAGATCCTCATGGTAAGCAAGGAGAATCGCGCGTCTAGTTCAAAGTTGAGGAAGTTTTGACGCTCGACCGGGGAGAAGTCGCTCATACAAGCAAAAAGAGAGTTGTTGAAGGAGTGGGTCATGGAAAAGACAAGGAAAATGCAGGATATCTAGAACAGTGGGGTCTAGAACAGTTACCTCCTTTATAGAACCAAAAAAGGAGGAAACCGGCAAAATCTGCTTTGAGTTTCGTGCCAAAAAGTTTTTCCATGGCCGCCTCCTTTTCTTAACGCTTATCAACTTCATACCACACAGCACCATGTCTCATCTATAAATCTTCTGTCTGTGATGTCCCAAAATCTAGGCCGCTAACTTTTCTCCACAAAAGTTCAGGCCACCACTTTTAAAACCCACAGGCGTGAATTTATTTCTCACAGCCACGACATTGTTTGTGAAAAAACTTTAACAGCCTGCCCCCATTTTGTTAACATGCCCCAACTATTGTTACGAACCTGTTAGCAACTTACAACAAGAGAAAAATAGTTTATATAGCAAGTTCTCAATTCACAAAACATACATCATGCATAAACGAAGGTCTAACCAATCGACTTGATTTTCATAACATAAAAGAGTCACAAGTATCTATGATAATCAAAATGTAAACCAAATGGAACGAAGGCCCTATCCATCATAAGTAATAAAAGTAAATGAGTATATGAGTATCGAGGCACGCAGGCCAAAGGGGAAGCAGAGGCATGAAGGCCCCATCCATCGTAAAAATAAGTATATTTGTGCAGTGTGTAAGGAACAGTATATTAATAAGTATCAACAGCAGTGTACCAGTGTGTATCGGTGAGTGTATCCGAAGCAGTGTATCAATGTGGAATAACAGAACAGAACATCGAGATGTACCAAATGGGCACGCAGGCCCGAACAAGAATAGGTGCGCAGGCCTCCATGAATAGTAAGAAGAAAGAAAAGAAGATCATCAGCAGTAGGGCAGCACAGGTCAGTCACTCCTGTCATGTCCTCTTCCTCTGGACCACGTAGTTCCCTAGGATGACTCCTCAAACGATGACCCAGTCTCCTCCGCCGCTTCCTCTAAACCGATGGCCATCTGCACAGTACTAGACGTCTGGGCACGAGATGAAGAAACAACAGCAGTGGAATTACATGCAGAGGTCCCAACAAAAGGTACAGTAGGTACAATTAGAGCAGCAAGTGCCATGTGACCGCCTCGAGTTTTCAGGCCCCTACCCCGACCCTGCTGAAATATGAAAGAGAATCATATCAGACAATAGTGTAATGAAAAGCACAAAAAGACATAACAGAGCAAGGTGAGGAACATACCATAGCAGGGCCACCCCGGGGAGCAGGAGGCTCTGTGCTCTAAGCTCAAAAGGCATCATCCCAGCGACAGACAAGTACCCTTAAGCCAGAGATAAGACGAAGACATTGGTTGCACCATTCCCGAGGCATTTATAAAGGAAATAGACCACATTAGTACAATCAGATATGAGAATCAGCACAGACAAATATGAAAAACCAATACAGAAAGAACAAAAAGAAGTATAGAAAGAAGAAAAGGAAGGATGACGTACCTACTCCATGCCGGGAGGAAGAAGAATCTCCTAGGCTGCTGACTTGGGGATTTGGATCTGATGCAGATTTCCATCCACAAAGGTGTCCACCGTCTAGGGCAACTCAGGGTGAATAGGACCTGAGGAAACGGGAGGAGAACCCAGTACAGCAGCACAGGCACCTATAGCAGGCATGAGCCTCTCTCGGGCAAAGATCGTATAGTCATGATCCTCACCCTCGATTAGCGTAGCAGCATCGATACCAATCACGGCACGAGTGATCTCATCCATACGGAGGGTGTCGATCTGATGCATTCCAATTGGAGGCGTCCTCGGGATACGAAAATGGTCAAATGCCAAAGACTGCTAAACCACCCACTCACTTAGGTACTACTCTCTATTGAATGGCCCCGCAAGCAAGAAGCGAATCCAATAGCCTCTCGTCTTCGCATTAGATCGATACCGGCCTGCTTCTCCATGTCGGCCCAGATATCTCATGTTCTGGTCTTAGCAACATCGAGAGAAAGGAACCACTTCTAGGCTACCCCTGAAATAGATCGATGGAATAACTGAGCCTTTAACTAATTATCAATCCACATGGGAGAAAGGGTACCAACGTACATTCTCAAAGGAATTCGAGGATCCCCGATTCTATCAAACTTCTCCATTTTCACCATCTAAAACTTTTTCAGGAGCTTGGCATTTGGGAACAAGCACAAGCCTTCCACATCCAGCATATACTCCTCTACTTCCTTTGCCATTCTTAGCACCTTTTCCATCCTATAAATCTGTTTTGCTAGCATAGATTCCCTAGACTGGGCCCTATTTTCCTCTTCTACCAGGATCGAGCGGGGAACCCAGGGTGGTTCGACAACCTGTTGTCCGTCCGGACCCTGCTTATCACACTAGAAATCCTCTCTATTTTCATTCAGGTCCTCTTGCTGCTCATTCACACCTGGCAAACGAGCTTGAATCGCTCGGATCTGTGTTTAACACTAAATCTGGGCTTGGGTTAGTTGTTCGATCGCTCTTTATATGTTTGTAATTGCCCTCATCAGGGTTGCCCAGTTCACTTCGTTCTCTGCCATCTCAAATGGTTCCACTGTCTATTTGGATACCCTGTAGAGTCTTTCTGTTGCCAAGTTCACGCACTGGACGTAGTTTTTTCGACTCAATGATCTAAAACCAAAATAAACTTGAAAACCCAAGGGGAGAGAAGCAAGCATCAGACACTTCTTAGACAGATCCCTGATAACAGATAGCAGAACAACTAACTACGAGCAGTAAAATAGAGGAATGCCCCGGCTGAGCCCACACCAATAGAAAATTAGAAAGCATAGAACCCAGAAATCCCGAAAGAGAAACCTTAAAACTAACCTAACACTATATAAAGGATTACCAGATAAAGGTTTAACTAAAGGTTTTATGAGAGAAATCAGACAACACCCTAAGAGGAAAATAGATCCAAACAAAATAAAACCTTAAGTCAGAATCCGGACAGGGGTCCGAGAAAGGAAGCAAGCTTAAACAAAATCGAATGTACTAAATCGACATCCCGGGTAGAAACCCCAAGAGAGAGAAAGCTATCCTAAGCTAAGAACAAGGACCTTAGCCAAAACCCGGGCAAAGCCCGGAAAGAAAATTGAGATCCTAAAACAGTCCAAGGTTAAGACCAAAACCTAGGTAAAAACTCGTGGGGAAAGCTATTCTAAAATAAACAAAGGTCGGAAGCAAACTCAGGCTAAATCTCAGGAGAGAGACTATCCTAAACCAAACAAACAAGTAAAGGTCCTAAACAGACACAAACATAACATACAATTAAACAAAAACAATTATTCCTATTGGTTACGTACCTAATGGGGGCTTCTAAGCTATTATATGTAGAAAAAAAGTCAGTTTAGTCAACACTCTAGGTACCTTCTGAATAGAGTCAAGAATATACCTTCATACCTGGTGTGGTATAGGATATGGTCAAATGGTACGCAATAACTCTTTTACTGCACATGTAGAAGCGTGCGGTCAAAAGGCTCGTCTGTCTTCCCGACATAATCCAGAGACAATAAACTGATCGGGGTATCGAGTCGACCAGGCAGAGAGCTGAGAATAATGCAAAATGCATGCGACAATGCAAATGAGAAATGCAAATTAAGAACCAATGATGTTTTCAAGTCTAGCCCTCTTATTTGATTTTGTAAACTAGTCCCCAACAGAGTCGCTAGAAAATACTATGGCACCGAAATTTAGGGTTTGGTTCAAAACATAGTGAATTCAAGATTTATGTTGAAAACATTTTAACACCTTGAAAATCAAAAGATTTTGAAAACCTTTTTTATTGAAAAACGGAGTCGCCACTTGGTTTTTGAGAAAAAGTAAGAAAAACAAAAACGATCCACTGACCTTTAAAATGTTTAACTAAAGAAAACAAGGGTCCGGGGGACTAAGGTACGAATTGAGGAAGGTGTTAGGTACCTCATTCGCCCAACCGCAAGGTTGGCCTCTACTAATTATCGTTGGTTCTTAATTAGGTTTCTCAAATATATACAAGTATAAAAAATTGAGGTAAAGGGAGAACATCCAAAATCAAATAATAAAAATACATAGCATAGGTATATAGAGCACCAAACAAAGTATAAAAGAAATCCTAGATCCTAAGGCATGCAAATTCTAACAAAAGGATTCATGAAGCAAACCGCATGCGAAGAGCAAGGAATGAAACTAGCTAAGTTAATCTGGAAAGTCCTAATCAGATGGAAGGCTAAGCTAAGGATACATAATAAGCACATTATACTTTTCAATGGAAAGCAAACAATTCTAAGGGATTTTAAGTCCTAATCATGCTGGAATAGACTGCAAATTGCATACTAGATGATTAATAGAATACTGTAAACAATAAAAATAGACCACTGGAGTAGAATTGACCTACTAGAACTAAGCAAAGGTTGCGACTGTGACCTATAAAGGTTGTAGTTGCACACACGAGGAGCCAATAGTGTGCAGGCACAGCATTGATTGTTGTGATCGTTAGAATGTCGGTGTACAAATATGACGACCGCAACATTAAAGGTCGCGATCGTAGGGTCTATTGGTACCATTTTGATAATTTTTTAAAAGAACAGAGCACTGGGTGTGAATGTGGGATACCTATAGCATGAAATAGAATCTGATTGAACCTACTTTAATTAAGGCCACAATGGAAGCATGTGCGACTCAATGTTAACTAATTTTTTTAGTTTTAGCATACTTCTAATTCAATAAACTAGAATTGACAATTAAACATGCGAATGTAATAATTAAACTAAATGACAGCGAAACTGAAGAATAGAATTCATAGCTAATATTCAAATTGTAACCCGACCTCTCCACGGGGATAAGAAATGTAGAGAGAGAAATGTCGGGTTCTAGCAAAATACCAAGAGTGCGATAATCCATATGAGTCCTCAAGTAATAGAATTTTCAATTTGGCCTTCAAGAAGTGCTCCAATTCCAATAGCCAAATCGAGATCAAGTGGGAAGGTGGATCGGACTGTGGGTTGGGAGTATGGCAGAGTACCGGTGTACTTAAAACTATACTTTTTCTCTCGGTACTTCGGTAGAGTACCAATATCAGAATTTTCCCCCTAAAATTGTACCAAAGTTACGTTTACATAAAATATGTTGACGAATGAGGTGTCAGCACGTTCTGGGGCACGTCATACCCTTTGGAGTTTGCAATTGCGACCTTTGAAGGTTGCGGCCGTAGGGTTGGAGTGTGCGACCATTCAAAGGGCTGGGGTTTCCACAAGGTTTATATAGCGGTCGTGACAATGGAGTGCACGGTTGCGAGGTTCAAAGGGTACGATTATGACCTTTGCTAGGGTTTTCAAGAAGTTCTTGTCACAATCGCATGGCTGAATGGCACGGTCTTAAGGTTTAGTTACTGTGGGTTCAATAGTTTGAGAATTTTGATCATTTGGTTCGATTATTGGACTTAGATTGCTTCCTGACGATCATTTGTAGACATCATTTCACTCGATTTTCATCATTAGACTCATCCAGATTAACCTAAGATTTTACGGAGTCAAATTGGGGTGACTACAGGCTCGTGTTCTTATTAGAAAAATAGATGGTAGATCTGGCCTAGATCAAATGGGTCATGGTCTCCATCTCGTACATCACATTCCTTTATGTTCTATATTTCTAAAAATAAGACGGTCGTGACCATTTAATCTCATGACCGTGTGTTTTCTTAAACTTACAGCAATGGCCGTCAAATATTTTCCTTCGGCTGCTGTTTTTCTCCATGATTGTCATGACTGCCACATCCTCTCACTACGGCAGTGAGGTTTTGTAAGGCCAGTGACTTGAAAACCATGTTTGAAGTATTTTGTTATTTGTTTTAGTATTCTGTACACTCTATTTTTAGAAATAGTGCTTCTGTAAGGGGTCGAGGATGGTAGATCTAACCTAGATCTAATAGGTTATGGTCTCCATCTCAAATATCTAATATATTTAAGTTTGTTTTAGACCTTGTATGCTAAACACCCCTTTTGGACCACAAAATACCCTGGCTGCAACATTCATTTGTCACAGCCGTAATATGACGCATCTTAGTTTCTAGCAGTAACCCTATATTTTTCACGGCCGCAAGTTTTATGACTTAGTTTGTCACGACCGTAACATTTATTACTACAGCCGTGAGTTTTCTGTACATCAAGTAGCTTGAAAATAGTGTTTAAACATCCTCTATTTTCTTTGTATAGCTTATATATAGCATGATTAAAAGCAAAAACATTATTACATCTCCATTTGGCCATTATTACCTTATTTTGCTTCTCGTTGCATATTTTTTTGCTTTGCTTTGCTCAAAAGATACGTATGGCATATCTAGAAATAATAACGAAGTCACGTGACCTTAGATTCATAGTTAGGATTTTGCTTCTTTGATTGCTTTTTGTTTAAACTCTCTTCAATCACCTATTTTGTATATGTTACTTTTAAAAAGTTTACAATAAGAACCAACATTGGCAAAGTAGTGGCTAACCCCACGATTGGGCAAAAAGGGTGGCTAACACCTTCTCTTTTCATACCTTAGCCCCCAAACCCTCTTCTTCTCTAGTTACGCTTTTAAAAGAGCTGCAGCCTTCTTTTTGTTTTTCTTGATTTTTCTTAAAAATTAAGTGATGACTCCTTTTTTTATACAAAAAAACGTGTTCGAATATCTTGGGTTTTCTATTTTAAAGAGAAGAGAACATTTTTCTAAAAATAATAGATATCCGGTGCGCCCTCCTATTCCCTTTTCCAAACAATGCCCACAGCTCCCAGCTGCCTCATTGACTGAGAAGAGGTAGCTCCTCATGCAGTCCTCGCAGATTGTGTTCCCGACTACTGCTGCGATTGGTCGTAGCCCTGTCGTCCCTGTAAAACCTGCCCCCGGTGTGCTCCTGAAGCTCCCTAAACACTCCCTCCTTAAGGCAATCTCGAAGTATATGACTCGCCTGACCACACTAAAAACATGAAAATGGGGTCTTCCCCTGAATCTGACTTTGTTGTTGTCCCCTCTGTATGCAATTCCTAGCACGGTGCCCCGGCTATTTGCATGTGTAGCACACCATCTCCTGACATTCAGAAAGCCTAGATAAAGCAATGGATGGTGCGAGTGCCGACTGTAGCTATGGCTAGGATCCTGTAGGGTAGGAACTCAGTCCTCCCGACTTCTGCCTCTTCACTTGGCGTCCCTCAAACTGCACACCAAAACCTCCTTGATGTAACGTGCTCTCCTGAATCTTACAGCTCTTTGCCATTGCATTCTCGACCTTGATAGTGGCCTCTACTAGCTCCATATAAACCCAAAAGCCTAAAGCAGCAATCTGATTCTTGATAGAAGGTCAAAGACATCGCTCAATCATTTGGTGCACAACTCCTCTGTTACCACCATCTTTGGTGCAAATCGTGGCAGATTCGCAAACTTGGCCTCATACTGGACCATGATAAGATTCCCTTGAATAAAGGAGAGAAACTCCTCCTGATACGTATCACTTGATAATCTCGAGAAATACTTCTCCAAAAAGACCCTAGTAAAAGCAGTCCACGTGCCATCTACGGTTATTTTGGCAAACTTCCACCATTACCGTGCATCCTCTCGGAGTTGGAACACCGCCAACCTCACCCATAGTTCATCCTTAATAATCTCAAGCGTATCGAGGATGGTGGTGGTCACCTCTAACCATTTTGTGGCCACTTTGGGATCCGGCACAGCAGAAAAGGTCGGAGGGTCCAACTGTCAAAATTCCCTCATAGCCACTGTAACCCTTGGCTCGGGAGCTATTGCTCTACCCCTAACCACCTTAGCTAAAGCTTTCGCTGTAGTGAGCATTTTTTGTATAACATCCACACTACCCACTTGTTCCTGTGAGGGATGCACGTCACCTTTCTCTGGAAACTTGGGCATACGCGCGACCTCTGCCGTGACCTCGGCTTCTACCTCAGCTCAGTAACATTGCGCTCTATAATAAAGAATGAAAGGAAGATATCAACAACAAGGCCTACATCAACTCATCTGTCATGAATAACATCCTACCTCATCTAGTTATCGCGTAACACATATCTTTATGTCAACACATCTGACACAACACGTAATGAGGAGAACTATCAGAACAACACATCAATCCGAGTAACTCGTTTGGATCTCTAGCTAGAATGGACGTCATCCAAACGCCTTTTTTAACTCAAACCCCAAACTAATCGATCGTTCACTTGAAGGCAAGACACATTATCCTAAAAGTTCAACATCTATGCCAAATATCACATAGCATGCAAACATCAAATCACCCCAAGATATCTCATGCAAACACACCAATACATGAATATCACACATCAAAGCAAACTTTCACGCAATAGATCAACCATTCCCACGACACCTAGGTATTCAAACCAAAAGCTCTGATACCAATTTGTCACACCGTGAAAATGTGATAATATAAGCCCATGCAATTTGATCAGAAAAGAACTCGATTTATAGAATTCAAACTAAAGGAACTTGTACAACAAGGTCTTTTACATTAAAATGAAACAAACCTTCAATTTTCATTAAAAAAAATAAAAGCAAAAGTATGTGTTTTATTTGTAAAATAACTCCCCAAATAGTCAATTTATACCCTAAAAGGTATGGGTCAAAAACTATTTTTAAAACCAAAGTTTCGAAAATACAACACAGCAGGAGTTCGCTTGAGCAGACTCCACTGCTCGAGCGGTGGGGTGGCAGGTGCTTTTTGCCAAAAATATAAAAAAAATTCTAAGTGTTGGAAGAACACTTTATTTTCTCAAACTTCGAACCTGCTTTTGAATAGACATAAATTTGAAGATAATCATGCATTTGGTACTAAAATAGCCCCTATCAACTCAAAAATTCGAAACCCAACATTCAAAATCATGTTGTTTCATTCAAAAACCAAGGAATTCAACCCATAACATGAACCCAACGCCCTCACATGAATACAATACATGAATTCATGGCCTTAGGACCTTACAACGTGGGTTACTCCAACCCAAAATATATTCATCCAAGTATCCAAAAAATAATTACATTTACAATTTTAATTCTCAAAAGATGCTATCGATGAATATGTAATTCTATCAAAACTACACAAAAGGGTCCCTACAACCATTCGTCTTATTCCAATGCCTTTTTTTCGCCATCACTTGGAAGGGTTTATACAATATGAGTAGAGACTCGTAGAAAATAGACTAAGAATGAACATATGCATGATATGCGAGTATGGTTATGTGAAATGCAATACATAATTTTCTCCAAAAGTCAATTTCATTTTCCAAACCAAACTCTGTTTTTAAAAGAAACAATTTTCCTTTCATATAACCGGATTTTCAAAAAAGACCATAATTTTAATGTTCTACTATCTCATTGAATTCAACCATTTCAACATGACACCACATCATTTCCCAACCAACCGAAGGTTTTCCAAATTCTATAATTTGTACACGTCATTCAATTAAGGCTTATCAACCCGATTTAATTATTGATTTAATTAAGTACCAAACCTAGACGGCGCCTATAGACCTAGGCATAGTTATCACTACCAGGCTACGCGAGGCCCGAAAGATAAGTACCCATTGTGATAACCCATCCCACATTTGTGGGAAATAAAAAGTAAGTCTGGTATATAATGAAACTTGTGGACTACTATTAATAACTTGGCTTAAGCATTTTGGGCCGTGCTGTTAGACTCTTTATTCAAGTTATTAGGCCAATAATCCACTTGGATCGTTACAAATGGTACTATAACCCGACACGGAGAGCATACATTTTCGATTTCTCTCGAAAACATCAATGGTGGGCCGCCTAGAGCACGTTTTTTCCAGGATTAACCTAATGAAAGGGCCTACCATACATTACGCAAATTTTTGATCTTTTACCGAGGAGCTTCTCAAGCCCAATTTAGTCATTTGATTCCATCATACGGTACTTTAATTATATCATGTTCCTTAACAGCTAATACGAGTCTAACCGTCAACCCGATTCCTCTCGCCAAATTCTACACAATTACGATTCTAATTCTCAACCTTCTCATATATTCTCATAATTCATATATTTGAATATAAAGGTTCAAAAATCCCTAAGTTAACATTTCACATGGTTCACATCCAACGATTTACCTATTTTACACAAAAACCCCCAATCCAACATCCACCATTATCACATGTCATATAAATTTATGAAATTTACATGCGAATAGGTTAATAGAACCCCAATTTATCTAAAATTTCCATCAATTTCAACATTTAGATCCTTCAACCCCAAAAGTTCTGATTTTTATGATTTTAACTCAAATCCAAAACTCTAACTCATCATTTTTCAATTCAATCATCTCCAACAATAATCAGATGATAAAACCACTGTAAATCATCCTCATATCTAATATTTAACATGTTTCAACATTAAACCCTAACCTAGGGTTTCAAAAATGTAGATTCATCATACTTATATGTATTGATTCAAAATAATCAATCATATTCAATAATGTTCACAAGTAGCCGTAGATCCCACCTCTTAGATGCACAAAGCACAGGAATGGAGTCCTAGAAAGCTCTAATCATGAAGATCTCCTACCGAAAGGCGAAGAGAAAGCTTCCAACGCCAAGCTCAAGCCTCCAATGAATGTTTAAGCAAGAGGGAAGCAAGGAATCATCTCTAGAAGGGCAAGAGAAGCTCAAAGGGGCACCCAAAAAAATCTCTAGGGTTTGGAACATATTTTAGAGAGAGGGAGAGAGAGAAAGAAAATGAAAAACAAATATTATACCTACAACTTAAAGTCTGCTAGCCAACAGTCCGCTTGAGCGAACTTGTGGTCGCTCGAGTGATCCCCTCTTTCTCGATATAAAACAAGTTCTGACACTAGCCTGCTCGAGCAGTCAATGCTAAGAGGGACCTCGAACAAAATATGTATATATGGGTCGAATTATAATCCAAACACCTCAAATCTCACGCAAACAACACACAACAATGGTTCTCATGCACTACCAAGTGTACAATTATTGTTAACAGTCGTTATCAAGATAAAGTTTTAAATCTCTCGCATAATTAAACACTTAACTATTTTCCACCGAAAATATCATAACACGATTTCATTAATCCCTATAAATTAAAAAGGACCAAGTCCTAACACATAAAACTCACAGTGCTTGGACAGTGATGAACCTTTTTATTTGTCTTTGCGCCTACTTGTCCCAAAATCTTGCCTTCGTTGGGTTAATCTTCGATAATCTGAAAAATGAAGGGGTGCAGTTTACGATAGTAATGAGGAGAAAAGAAAATTAAAATAAAAATATGTAATGAATAAATCAGAGTTGTAAATCAAATTCCCGGCAACGGCGCCAAAAATTGATTCGTGTCGTAACGTACCAAAAGTAAATATTTAAATCGTTAAATAAACGATTAACCTGTAGGATAGTGATTAAAGTCCGAATATCATCCTTAGGGATTTAATGTGAACATGATTTATTTAGTAAAACATTTTATCTTTGATTTTATTTTTAGAAAAGAGATTTGATTTGTGAATTAATTCTAATGAAAGAAAACAACTAACTAATCTAAAACAAGAGTTAAAGTTGGAGAAGAATTCCTAAGAATTTGAATCCTCGCTAGCCAGTAGATTAGTTTCATTCAAACTCTAGTTCATCTTTAAACAATTCAACTCAACCCAATCGTGACTACAAGACCGATATAGATTATTAAGAGGATAAACTCGAATTTGACGAGTTTTGGATTCCCAAACGTAGGTAAAACTACCAAAATCATTATTTTGTAAACAATTTTTAATAAAAAAAAATAACTGGAGGTGCAATCGCTAAAACGGGCTCTAGATAAAATTTTTGACGTTGAACGATCAATATAAAATCTCCGTGCAACCACGATTAATTTTAAAAAAAATACCTTTTTTCGATCGATTCTTCAACTACGATTTTGATTCCGAGTTGAAACTCCTGTCAGACCTTCTATTGTATTCGCGTATTGGATTCCCAAACGTAGCATGGGTTACGAACCTTCGAGAACTCGTACCGATAGAACCTGGTCAGCTTTAATCTTGAAGACAAGTTATGAATTTGATTCAGCCTATCCGCATATTTATAGGGTTACAGTAGGGACCTATGAAGTAATTATAACGAGGACTTTTAGTGAAACACAGATACCCATCCAGCGATTTTTACAATTAAGCAAACCTCACAGAGGTATCTATAATTATGAAAACCTTGCAATAGTTTTTACAATTTTTATAAAATACTAAATTACAATTCACACACCATTAAAGAACTGTAATTGCACTATAAGTCATAATCTCAAGACTTTTTTTTATTGAGTTTCTGTTATTAAATACTTAACATTTCTCCATGCGTTAAGATTTTCGATTCCCGTCAATTAAATTTAATTACTGACAATTTAATTTAATTGGCATCTTAAAATTTCTTAAGCCCTTCCGCTTAACTTATTTGACCGCCGGATAATAAAATTCACCTGTAGGATTTGGCCTGATCAAAACTTATAAACTTTCATAAGGAGGTATCATCAATCCCGATCATTTGAGACGTGAATTCTGTCAATAATTAATATTCACTATATAAATAATATCGCTATCCAATTCACCGGGAATGTAGACTCATATAAGATCGCACCATCTAATGAATCAAAATAACGAATATTAAGTATACGTAAATCAATAATTATTTCAGGATTAAGAGTATAAGCACTATTCATAATAGTTTTGGGGCGTGAATTAATTTATATAATCAATATAAAATTAATTAACCCAATGTGTCCCGTTTAATACACACAAAGTGTACTAGCACAGAGAGTCGAAATGATAGACGACGCTATTATTTGCTCTCCTTAATCAAGACATGCCTACTAAAACTCTGTGCTGCAGTCGTACCGATGGTATGTCCATTTCTATCTAAACTGTGAACATAAAACTTGTATTTTGTAAAAACCTAAAATCTGATCTTCTATGTACAAATCGTACTCTACACACCAAATTAAATACTGTACAGAAAATAGGACATATCTATGAATAATATTAAAGAAGTGATATTACATACATTACTCATTAAGATTCTCATAAAATAAAAAATTTATTTTATTAAAATAAAATTAAATACTAAAAACATAGTTTTCAGTACACAACCCTCACAATTCTATTTAAGATTTTGGCATGGATCGTCCAAAGCACAACCCATCCTATCGAAGCATAAAATATCTCACGCTTGAATTTCGAGAAACAAAGATAAAAATTGCATAATCTCGTTTTTATAATCACAAAAAATAAAAATAAAAATAAAACAATTAAATTAAAAGCTCGTTGATCAGAAGTCAACATCTCGAAAATCATACAACGAATTAAATCCAAAATAAAAATAAAACAAACAGTCTGAATTAATCCTAAAATACCAAATTAGGAATTCATCATCCCTTCGGAAAGAAAAGACCTTAGCTACTCACGTTGCGGCTCGAATCTACGAAGAGTTGAAAAAGAGTTGAATCTCGGGGCTCCATTTTCGTCATCTTGTCACTTCCTGAGCTTTCCAGATTGGCTTTAAACTGATCACCTCGACTTTCTCTTTAGATTTCAGAATATCCCATTTGTTTTCCCCAAGCCATCTATATACATATATGTTGCACACCACTTGTTTGTAGAGTTATAATCCAACTGTAACTGCGCATTTCATCCGGACGAAATTAATTCCGTTCAGACGCTTTTGGTTCAGTACCTATTTTGTTCAGACGAGGAACAATTCTGTCTAGACGATTTTCTCTCGAGGTCAGTTTCGTCCGGACGCTAGGTATTTTTGTTCGGACAATTTTCTTACTAGATGGATTTCGTCTAGACGTTGGAATTTTCGTCCAAATGGTCTTGCCTTCTCCTTTTTGCCTTTTTTGCCCTTTTGGTCCCCTTTTTACATCATTTTCTCTTTCATGTCACCACCTATGATACTGTTGACAAAAACACTACAAAATAATTTATTAAACACAATTTTGAGTATTAACATAGTATATTTTGTAGAATTTGATCGACACTTTTACATACCGATCACACATCATCTCTAAAAACTGGTGCATTTGAAAACTTAAAACCCTCATAATAATTAAATTGAATAAGGCACCAAGTTTCGTAGTTATGACATGGGCAAGAGATTACCAAATATTTAAATCTCTCAAAACATTGTGCAAAAAACTCATATTCTATTTGATTAAAATTCACAATTTGTTGTTTAAGAATAAGAATCTCATATGGTGGCAGAATTTTTATCAAAAAAAATTATTTAAGCATATTTTGTAATGTTCTTATTGCTCTTGGTAGTAAAGAATAAAACCAAACCTCAATTTTGTCTTTTAAAGATGATTGAAATTATTGAAACATGATAAATCCCTCACTAAAAATGGGATATTTCAAGGCCAAAACAAATCTTCTAAAAATTTTTAATATGCATACATGGATTTTTAAATTTAAACTATGAAAATGAAAAAACAACAGAGTCACATTAGGGCTCACATCAAAGGTGCCTATATTGGTTGGAAGAATTTTACAAGAGTGAGAATTTATTGTCGTCTGCTGCAAATAGTTATCCCAGATTTTCAATCATTGGTCATCATGCATTTCA
>JAUMHN010071694.1:0-26507 GCA_032360265.1 Heliamphora ciliata
TGTTATCCAATTAAAGACATTTATTTATAGGAAATGAATTATGAAAATCATCAAAATTAATTAATGAAGCACTTGGGATAACACCAGCGACCGGCTCGATACCATTCAAGCTATCATCATATGTATAATTTCAAAATATTCATACTTATTACACTATTCGGACTATCATATATAGTATTACACAGAATATTCATGTTTTTCTAAAAGAAAGATAACCACACTTTTCACAGATATATCCATAATATGAGTATTATACAGAAATCATCATTTCATGCAAAGTCACAGGAGTTTATATTAGGCAAAATCAGAAAAATTCAAGTAATGGGACTTACCGATTAGTCGAAACTTAGCCAATCAGATCTTCCATATAACAACACACAAAGAATTAGTACTTTAGTTATAATTTTATACTTTTAAATGTTATTCTATTTTTATCCTATTTTGTATATTTTCCTATAATATAGTATTAATTTTCAATACTTCCTCGAATATTCAATAATTTAAAACGGACTTTTATTATTTGTTATTCTTAAAATTATATATATATATATATAATTAAAACAATTTATATCTTATTATCTTATTTTTATAATATTTCTTTTAAAAATATAGTATTCTCTATAATTATTATCAGGTATAAAACAATATGTGACTTTTAGTATTATTTTCTTAAAATATCATTCATTATTTCACAATTATCTAAAATTAGTGTATATATACACAAACCTTATATTTTTAGAAGTCATTTTGTTTTTATAATTCTAATAATAAAATATTTTATTATTTGCTATAATTATGATGAAGTGTAAATTTATAAAGCAGTAGGTGACTTTTACTTTTCTAAAACATAAAATAATGTTTATTATTTTATATTTGACTAAATTAGTGTATATATATATATATTTTAACAACAATAATGTAAATTAAATTATCTTTATACGTTTTAATATAATTATGTAATTTAATAATAAAAAATATGGTTGATAAAGTTTAGTAATAAAAAAATGTTATAAAAATATCTTCATTATACATGTAAACATAACAACATAGATCTCGAAAATTATCTTATTTTTATAATCTATTCTTTACAATGTAAGAAATCTGATTTTAATTTATTTAAAAAAAACCGAGCCTACATTGCAGAGGAAATACAAATATTTTTAACAAACAGTGGCCATGCAAGTGAGTAAAAGGCACTGAGGGAAAGAAGAATGAGAGGTGCTTGATTTTTTCTGTCCAACTTTGGACCCTCCATTTGGATAATCTGGACGTCAAGATGTGCGGCCGGTGGTGGATATGCGAAGGTGGTCGCGAGGTGATTCTAACCAAACTTACGGCAGTAGGTTTAGAGATCGTGGTGGCAGCGGCGGGTGGCCAAAGGTGGTTCGGTAAAACTGTTTTCTGATATTTTCGAGGAGGATAATTTCTTTAGGTGATGGCTCCGGGGTGGTCTGGGCCCTGGGGTGGTTGTGGTGGTGTCGGGGTGGCTTTACGGTGGTGCTAAAGGGCTGAGAAGGTGACGGATGGCGGTGGTGTGGTGGCGACAGTTCGTAGGTAGTGATGGTGGTGCGTGGGTGGTGTTGTATGGCGATGGGGAAGAGGGAGAGAGAACGAGAGAGGATTAGAAAGAGGGAGAGGGTGGCAGAATGGTTGTTCTGGTTGGGGGAGAGGAGAGAGATTGGTGATTCGGTTGTGAGAGATGGCCGAGAGAGAGGGAGGTGAAGGAGGAGAGGGAGCCGAGAGGGGAGAGAACAAGAGAGAGACCGGGGGTGTGGTGGCCAGTGGCGTCGGCGGCGGGTGGTGGTAGTGTGGTGGTGCCCGGTGGTGGAGGCCAGTCGTGGGTGGTGGGGGCTTGGTCATGGTGGTTGTAGCCCCGCGGGGGGGTGGGGGGTGTGTTGAAGCTGGCTTGGCTTCTTCTCCGTATTTTGTTCCCTCTTCTTTCTTAGCGACCCAATTCTCTTCTTCAGCTTCTAATTTTTTCTTCAGTCCCTCTTCCTTCAAGAATTTGATTCCTTCTTCATATTGTTTTGACTATGTGTATCAGATGAGGGCCTAAGAGTGGTATATATAGAGAGTTGAAATGGACAGGTGGCTTAAATCAGCCATGCAACTTGGTATAGGTGGCAACTTTCAATGTATTTTCTTCCGCGTAATTTTTTTGATGTAAATTTTGTTTTTGAATTTTTTCTTTAAAAATTTGATATAAACTTTTAATACTATTTTATGAATTATCATGTAGATAAAATTATAAAAAAAAATCTTGAATTATGTGTTATAATTTTATTTCATATATAGCTTATGATTTATCGGTATTTCATAAATTTTTATTTTTGAGTTTTGATTTTAGAATTAATTATAAGGTTTTGCGTGGAATTTTATTTTTAGTCGCTTTATTAAGTATTTGCTATTTATTCCTTTCTTTGTTTAGTTGCCGAGTGTTACATTTTAGACCGGGGCTTAGTCGTGAACAATTTTCTTCTTATTTAAAAATAACAATATGCGTGCTGAAAAACATTGTCACATTCTAGGTTAACATATTAATTTGTTTTTACCATCTCGAATAGCCACAAGGGAGAGCCAAACTCCGTTGGCCGAACTCGCAAAGCTTTATAATGAACTCTCCTTAACTCCTGCAAAGACAAGAACACCGTTTGCGCTTTTCGGCCATAGTTGTAGGAGATGTACTCCGACGTTCAAGTTAGATTTCTCTGTGAGAAGAGTTTCTAAGTAAGAACTAGTATGGAATGTCGTATCTTTTTTCCTTGGGGTGCTTTGCTTTTTATAAACGTCTTACTTGGGATAACTGAGATCTCCTGTATCTCTTCTCTCTATCCTGTCAAATTTGGGCTTTCTCTTTATCTTTGCTTAGCAATCCTAATTCTTCTAAGAAGCTTTCCCTGTCTTTGCCGAGCTAACATCTCGGGAATGGAGTATCCCTATGTTAGAGGCAAACTGTCAAGATCATTGATTTATAAATAATTTTTTAAAAAATAAAAACCGGACAGGCAACTGCCGAAACAAGCTCTAGATAAAAAAAAATTTGATGTCGAAAGATAAAAATAAAAAATCGTGCCACCACAGTTAATTTAGATGAATACCTTTTAGTCGTTTTTTCAACTACGAATTTTGATTCTCCGAGTTGAAGGTCCGAATAAACCTTCTACTATATTTTTGATACAATTCTTGAACGTAGTATAGGCTACGATCATTCGAGAATTGGTACCGGCAGAACCTGGACAACTTTATTCTTGAAAGACAATTTATAAATTTGGTTCAGTCTACCTGCATATTTATAGGGTTACAGTAGGGATCTGTAAAGTAATTATGACATAGACTTCTAGTGTGACACAGATACCCATCCAGCGATTTTTGTAAATATGCAAATCTCTCAGCGATTTCTATAATTATGAAAATCGTGCAGCGTTTTTTACAATTTTCATAAAATAATAAATTATACTTCATACCACTAAAGAATTGTAACTACACTCTTAACCAAAATCTCAAGACCAATTTGCATTGAGCTATTGTTATTAAATACTTAACTCATCTCCCCACGTTAAGATTTCTGATACCCGCCAATTAAATTTAATTACTGACAATTTAATTTAATCGGTATCTTTAAAATTCTTTAAGCCATTCTGCTTAACTTATTTAACTACTGGATAATTAAATCCACAGGTAGAGTTTGGCCCAATCAAATTTTATAAGCTTTCTTAAGTGGGTATCGTCAATCCCGAACAATCGGGACGTGGATTTTGTCAATAATTAATATTCACCATATAATTAATACCGCTATCCAACTCACCGGGACTATAGACCCATAAAAGATTGCACCCTCTATTGAATCAAAATAATAAATATTAAATATACGCAAATAATAATTATTTCGGGATTAACAGTATAAGCACTCATAATAATCATGGGGTGTAAATTAATTTATATAGTCAGTATAAAATTAATTACCCCAATGTGATCCTATTCAATACACACAAAGTGTACTAGTACAGTGAGTTAAAATAATAGACAACGCTATTATTTATTTCCCGTAATCAAGATATGCCTACTAAAATTCTGTGCTACAGTCGTACCAATGATTTGTCTATTTTCATATAAACTGTGAACAAAAATTTATATTCTGCTAGAACCTATAATCAAATCTTCTGTGTGCAAGTCGTACTATTCGCACCAGATTAAATACTATACAGAATAAATGACAACTATGCATAACATTAAAGAAATAATATTGCATACATTGCTCATTAAGATTTTCATAAAATGAAAAAATAATTTTATTAAAATAAAATTAAATACTAAAACCAAATAAAATCTATAATTTTTAGAATAGAACCCTAACACCTTAGGCAATGATCTTGCCTAAGGGCTTTTGTTGGTCCGCTGCTATCTCTGGGTATGGATCATTGTGGGCTTCCCCTTTTGGGGAGGCCCAAACTCTTCATGGGCTTCCACTTTTGGGGTGGCCTAAACTCGTAGACTGTATTGGGTCTTGAGCCCGAGCTCTTATCCACTTCCCATTACCCCCGACTCTAGCCTTTTCTTGTCAGAAGAATTTGGTGAAGAGTTGGAGCTTAGTTATGTAATTATTTGTTTTCTTCGGTGATTGGCTCCTTTGATTCCATCCTTTTGGTGATTCTATTCGGCGTCATCTTCTTAGCTTGTTAGACGGTTTTGTTCGGTGTTTGGCTACTATCAGGTGTTTTGTCTCTTTGCCTCTTATTTGCTTTATAGCTGTGCCATGGACCCAAAAATAGTGATGTGTAGGGCTGTGATTGGAAGCTAGGGAGGCTATGTGTTGCTTCAATTAGCCGAGACACTGCTTCAACCATACAGCGCATTAAATGTCCAAACGTTCTAATTTCGTCTATTATAAAAGGTTATTTTGAACTTCTCTTCCCACTTTTCCACCGTCATTACTGCTATCGAAGCTTTCTTTTCCTCCCTATGCATTTTTTGGAAAAAAAATTAGAATTCGGAGTCGTTCTTCGTCAAACTACACTGTAAACTTGTTTTTCTTTTCTTCTCTGCTTTAGTCTTTACCTTGTGGATGAATTTTGCCCCTTTCTCTATCTTTTCTTCTTCAAAATTTCTTTGTTATAATGGGCAAACTCCATAAACTAGTTTCTACTTTGGTGGAAATGCAAAATTTCAGATGATGTTGGAATCACCCTTGCTAACGACGGGGACTCACATGAAGGGACTTGGGAAAAGCTTCCCCTTCCAGTAGTGGCTATAGTGGGAAGGGAGTTTAGTTCCCTCTTCACCCTCTTCTTAGCCGAGCTATTCGTCACTATAGGGTGAACCCCATGCAAGTATCATCTAATGTCTTTACAGTGATAATAGGGGTTGTAGAGTTGAATTGTATTCTAGGTACCAATCTCGATATCTGGGATATTATTTACTACTACAGTATGGACCAACATTCAACAGGGACCTATTACCTTAAAGCCAAGAAGGCAATTGAGAAATTAGTGATCGAGCTACTAGTTTCGGGAAAAGACGTGGATGGCGGCTTTGTCTACATCACCGGGAACTTCGAGTTCGGTCCCTAGTAGTTCCATCACCAATTTGATCATTTGCTTGGCTCAGATTGTAGTTTATGCTTCTAACGATCTTCTTTGGCTGTACATGAGATCTTTCCAACAACAAATCCCAAGCAATTGTGTCGAGTATTCACATCCACGACCTTAAAAAAGTCTAGAACTACAAAGGTCTCCCCGATTAAAAGGGGCTTGGCCGAGCAGCACATATTCTGCTCAAATATATATCGACCTATCAGTCCTTTATTCACAGCAGCTCAGAAGAAGTACGGGTGATTGCAAGCAGCACTGATAGAGGTCCCTGAAGCCATCTTTTTGCCTTGGACAAAAACTAAAAGACTAGTAACCATAGCCTAAGCTCCGCTCTAATTTCATTCTCCCAAGGTGTCATACCCGAGAAAAGTAATCTCTGTGTCGTCGTCAACTAGCTCGAATACTAGAGCCAAAATAGCCAAGAAAAAGGCTTAAGTAGCTGATTTAACAGAGTTCTTCACCACTTGGGGCTCCAAAAAGAAAGTCACCATCACTGGCGCTGCACGGGACGAAGAGATTCGGCAGGAGAAAGCCAACTAGCTCCTCGCCGAGCTCACTAGGGTGACTTCAGAAGAATGGGATTCAACACCCCCACCCCAATTGAAGAGGCTGTAGAAGGCTGGGGACACTAAGCTCAGTGCCACCAAGGAGAAGGGCCAAGTGAATGAAAATGAGAAGAGATGGGAAAAAGAGAAGGAGATCTTGCCAACAACAATTCCCGAGTAATTGTGCCGAGTATTCACATCCATGGCCTTCAAAAAGTCTGAAACTATAAGGGTCTCCCCGAATAGGAGGGGCTTGATTGAGTAGCACACATTCTACTCAAATACATATCGACCTATCGGTCCTTTATTTCATAGCAATTCGGAGGGCGTACGAGTGATTCCAAGCTCTTCGGCACTGGTGGAGGTCCCTGAAGCCTTTGTTTTGCCTTGGATGAGAGCTAAAAGATAGCTAACCATCGTCCAAGCTTCGCTCTTATTTCATTCTCCCGAGGTGCCATCCCCGAGAGAATCAATCTTTGTATCATCGTTAACCAGCTCGAATACTAGAGCCAAAATGGCCAAGAGAAAGGCTCAAGCAGCCGATTTGACGGAGTTCCTCACCATTAGGGGCTCCAAAAAGAAAGTCACCATTACTATTGTTGCACAGGCTGAAGAGATTTGGCAGGAGAAAGCCAACCAGCTCCTTGCCGAGCTCACTGGGGCGACTTCAAAAAAAGAAGATTCAGTACCCCCACCCCAACTGAAGAGGCTGAAGAAGGTTGGGGATACTGAGCCCAATGCCACCAAAGAGAAGGGCCATGCGAAGGAAAATGAGAAGAGAAAGGGAAAAGAGAAGGAAAAGGGGAAAAATATGGTGAACATCCCCAATGGGGCTGAACCATGGACCCCCAAGCTAAAAAAAAGGTGGTCGTCTAATTACCACTGAAGATCGGGCCAATTTCCCAAAGACAACTTTCGGCCTGTCTAAGGCTTTACTTCTTCTAATTGATATGGAGGGAGTTTGGAAATTCTCGAACAATAAGCTTATTAAGTCTTTAGTTCATCACTTAGTCCATGTAACTTCTTTTCCTTTGGTTTTTCCTTTATATCTTTCCTTTCCTATTGCTTTGATTTATGCTTAATTTTTTTGGTCCCTTCTTTGCAGAGCCTTCAGCTCTTAGTGGTTACCATGGAGAGGGCCGAAGCTCGAGAGGCCAAGCTTAGTAAGATGTGAGAGAAGAACTACTCCTACCTCCAGCAGATGAGTAAAATGGAGGCTAGTATTCGGGAGAAGGTCAAGGTAGTTGATGCTACTCGGGCCACGGTAAACGAGCTTGAAGTGGATGCCATGGCCCTTAATAGACAGATCAAGAAGAAAGAAGAAGCTCTGGACACTGTTCGAACCAAGCTAAAGAAGACCCAGGCTAACCTAGCTGTCGTCGTTGATGAGGCCATCGAGAAGGCATATGCCGATGGTGTGGCTGATGCGACGGAGAACTACAAGGGTTAACTTCTCCAGAACATTGCATGTCTTCGGGGTAGCTTGGGAGACTGCACTAAAAACTGTTGGGTTGAGAAGAGCTCCCCCCCTCCCCCCCTTTATACAAATGTCGCTCTTCCGAGCTTAAATTCTAACGAGAAAGAAAAAGAAGGAGAAGGAGATATAGATGGAGAAGGATAAGGATAAGGAACTAAAGCCACCTTAGTTGAAGCTGCTGGAGGTGAAGTGGCCCCTAAAACCAATCAAACTGCTCCCGGTGCCTCCACTGGTTGTTGGGGAGGTTGGCACTTCAGTGGAAACCACTGAGGATTTCTTAGGTGCCCTCTAAGGGCTTTTTCTTGTAAGGCCTGAGGGTCATCTCTTTTTTTGTTTAACTTTGTAATGCCTGGGGACTGCATTTGTACCCAAGGGTTCTTCCCTTATTAATGAAAAATTTCTTTATAATTTGCAACCATTGTTTCTTCGAACCTTCATTTTAGTTCAGTTCTTTGAACTTAAGTATAGCTCGATCATTAAGCTTAAGTCGTTGTTCGGATCTCCAAACTTTAAACTTAAGCTTAGTTCAATCATTAAGGGCCAACACTTTGTTTAGAAAGGCTAGTCTTTTTTCCTTCAAACTTGGATAGACTTTATACTTAAAGTTAGTTCGATTCTTTGACCATTAGACTTAAAGTTTAGTTCGGATCATCAAGGGCCTATCACTTTGTTTAATAAGAAGGATGGTCCTTGCTTCTTCCATATTTGCGTTTATTTCTTCAAACTTTAAACTTAAATTCAGTTAGGTTCTTTGAACTCGAGTTTAGTTAGGGCACTCAGGGTAAGGATGAAACACTTCATTCAATGAGAAGGTTGCTCCTTTCTTCCTCCAAAATTGGGTTTATCACTTCAAGTTTGGGAACAATTTAATTTCATGAGGTATTAGGTCCGGGCCCCTTGAGTCCTTCGTTTGTATCGATTAGTTCAGTGGAGTACTCGTTGGACTCTGTCTTCGGCCCCCCATTCTCATAGTAATCTTCTAGCTTGATTAGGTAGGGAAAACTTATGTTTTCTTTTAGTTTTGGTTCATCATACTGGTTTTGTCTCCTCACATAACCTTTTTTTGGCCTGTATATGGATTTCATACAAGCTATTGTGGCCAATGGTTCTTTTTGAACTTTCTTAGTAAATGTGTTCGAGGATATTTTGCACAATGGTTCCTTAGTCGATGCCACATAGCGATGGCGCAGTTTTATTGCTAATCAAAATTAAATTACAAGAAAACTTTTAAAAATAGAATTTACGTAGATTGTTGGCATTCCATGGCTTAGGTATACTTTTCCCATTCATGTTCTCCACCTCCAGGTAATAGGCGTTTGTACCTGCCTTGTCGGTGATCTTATAGGGCTCTTCCCAGTTCGGCCCGAGCTTTCCCTAGACTGGATCTTTTATGTGGCCGAGGACTTTCCTTAGTACCAGGTCTCCTGTGACAAATTCATGATCCTTGACTCTTTATTATATCCTCTAACCAAAATATGCTGGTACGACTCCAATTTGATTGCTGCCATTGATCTCCATTCTTTAGCTAGATTCAAGTATTTAGCCAAGACACTTGAATTCAACTTGGGCTGAAGACCTCTGTTCAGATAGTTGGTAATCTGACCTCCAAAGGGATTACTAGTTCGACCCCATAAGCAAGGGAAAAGGGGATTTCCCTGGTGAACCTCCTTAAACTTGTTCGGTAAGTCTACAAGACCGAAGGTAGCTCTTCAGCCCATTTACCATTTGTGGTCTCAAGCCTCTTCTTTAGCCCATCCAAGATGGTCTTATTTGTGGCCTCCACTTGTCCATTGCTCTATGGATGGGCTAAAATAGAGAAGTAGTTCTTAATGCCCATCCCTGAACAGAAGCTCTTGAACACAGCACTGTCAAACTGAGTGCCGTTATCCAAGATGATAGCTCGGAGAATCCCAAAGTGAGTGATAATATTCTTTCATGTGAACCTCTTGACATCTACGTCTCAGATGTTGGCTAATGGCTCAACCTTGACCCACTTTGTGAAGTAATCAGGGGTTACCAGTAAGAATTTCCCATTCCTCGTGGCTAGCGAAAAAGGGCCAACTATATCAAATCCCTATTGAGCAAAGGGCCAGGGACTTGTTAATGGTGACAACTCCTCAGCGAGAATGCATATGTTGGTGTTAAACCACTGACACTTTTCACATTTTTACACGTACTGCTTTGCATCCTTTTGCATGTACGGCCATCAATACCCTTGAGATATTGCTCAGTGAGCTAATGATCTCCCGAACTTGAGACCCAAAACCTGGTTGCCTTCCTTCATAGCATCCGTGCTTCCTTTTAGTCGGAGGGCAACTCATCCTTTGTTAAGTAGGCCTTAATAGGGTCCATCCAGCTCAGTTCCAATGCTGAGCAAAGGACCTGTGGCTCATCGGGTAAGGTTATGATTGGTTGTTATAGGGTTTCTATACTGATTATTCAGGCCCCCAAAGAGCTTACTGCTGAGGCCAAATGGGCCAAGGAGTCAGGATGGCTATTCTCTTTTGAAAAGAGTTGGCCTATTTTGATGCATGAGATGCCCATTGCCAACTCTTGAGCCTTCTTCACATATGCCAGCATTCTCTTATCTCTGGATTTATACTCTCTCTCGAATTGGTTTACTACCAACAGCGAATCGCAGTAGATCTTTACCTTATTTGGTCCCAGTTCTTTGACATCTTGTAGTTTGGCGATGAGTGTTTCGTATTCGGTCTCGTTATTTTTTGCCTAAAAATTCATTTGTATTGCTCTTTCTATCAAAATTTCCTTTTGTCTATAGAGGACAACACTTGCTCCTACCCCCTTGTTGTGTGAAGACCCTACGACATACAGTTTCTATGGTTCCTCTAGATCAAATGTTGGGTCATTTCCCCATGTTGTGGCTTCTTTGGGAGTCATTAGCTCGACTATTTGCCCCTACCTAAACACTAGGGAACTCTTCAGCATGTGTCAAACTAAACTCTATAATGAAATCGGCCAAAACTTGGCCCTTTCTCACGGTTCTTAGGATGAAGGTAATATCATGCTCCTTGAGATCCACGACCCATTTTACAATTCTTCTTGAGAAATCATCTATTTGTAATAGGGCCTAAAACAGATAGTTAGTGAACTCTTATTGGGTGTGCCAAAAAATAATGGACGAACCTCCTCGACGCGATGATGAGTGTGAGGGTTAATTTCTCCAGTGGCAAGCATCTAGTCTTAGGGTCCAGAAGCACCTTACTCACGTAGTTGATTGGCCTCTGAACCTTATCTATTATCCATAAAAGGACGGCATTGACAACCTATTTTGATACTACATGGTAGATAAAAAGTGTCTCACAACTCTTTAGCACTGTCAACAGGGGTGGTGATGAAAGGTAACTTTTGAGGTCGACGATAGCCTGCTCACTTTCTTTGTCCCACAAACTAATCAACCCTCTTCAGTAGCTTGAAGATTGAGTGGCAGCGATCAAAAGATCAGCTAATAAAGTAATTGAAAGTCGCGGCCATTCCTGTCAACTTCTGTACCTCCTTCAGATTATTCGGGCTCTGGAGGTTCTAAATGGCAATGATCTATTTGGGGTCAGAAAGCCTATGAACTTCCAAGAGATTACACTGAATGCACATTTGGAGGCATTAAGCCTCAATTTGTAAGCTCTGAGGATCTCAAAGGTCTTTCTAGTCATCCAGGTGGATGTTCGAATGTTTGGTTTTGACCATCATATCATCGATATAGACTTTCCATTGTATCTCCAATCAGTCCCCTGAACATCCTGGTTGCCAGCCTCTGATACGTGGCTCTTACGTTCTTCAAGCTGAAAGGCATAACCCGATAATATCGGGGGAGTGCATTGTTATTTGGTGATACCCCTAATAATATCGAGGAAGCTCATCCTTTCATGGTCGACGATGGAATCTATGAGCTGATCTATTCAGGAAAGGAAAGTAATCCTTTGGGCAGGCCGTGTTCAAATCGGTGAAGTCAACAAAAACTCGCTATTTCCCATCCTTCTTGACTACCCTGGTGTTGGTGAGTTAATTAAGGTTGTACACCTCTTTGATCGCTCTTGCCTCCTTCAGGCACTGTACTTCTTCGGTGACCGTTGCTGCATGGTGGACAGCTGCCTTTCTCGGCTTCTGCATTACTGGCTTCTTGTTAGGGTCCATGTTTAGTCGATAAATGATTATATTGGGATAAATCTATGGCATCTCGTAGGGTGTATATGTGAAGACTTCCTTGTTCTCCATTAGGAACTTCACTAGTTCACCTTCCTCCTATTCGGCCAAACTTGACCCGAGAAAAAAGTACCGATCTTCATCTTCTCACCGATTCGAACTTTCTTCAAATCGTCAACTACTTTTTTCTCTGCTCTTCGGCTGTAATCATAGATAGTGGGGTCGTCATTGATTTCTACTGTCTTGACCATGGGGCACTACTCCTTACCCTTTATAGCAGCCACGAAACATTACCGAGCTGCCTGCTGATCTCCTTTAATATCCGATCACTTCCTTCCTCATTTGAAATTTGAGGGATTGGTGATAAGTAGAAGGGACAGCCCCTAGACTGTGAATCCATGTCCTCCCCACTATTGCATTATTGGAGGAAGGCTGATTAACTACTAGAAATTCGGTGTCAACTATCGCTGGTCCAACCTTTACAGGAATAGTGATTCTTCCCATCGGCCACACCTGGTTTGCTCCGATGCCGATCAGTGGGGTGGAGCACTTCTTTAATGAAGAATCCGCTAGCCCGAGTTTTTTCGAAGAGACTGTAATACATAGTGTCAACTGAACTATCTTGGTTGACTAGGATCCTCATCACGTTGTAGCCGAAAATCCGAAGAGTCAAGACAAGGGCATAATTATGTGGATGTTGTATTCACGCGAGGGCGTTGCTGGAAAAGAAAACTCCATCAATTTGAGCTTAGTCTTAGGGGTGATCAGTTCTTCAGCATTTACCCCCATCCATTTCTTGAGCGTGGGCTAGGGTTATGACGTGGTGTCGGATAGTGGCCTTGGTAATGGGCTCTGTGGCCCCTTGAATGACTCTCACTGCCCCTAGTGGGGTTTCCCTTTGCTCGGCCCCCTTTCTCGAGTGTATGGTCTCTCTTTACGAGTAGTCTTCTCTTTATCAACAAACTCTGCAAGGTGCCCTGACCGCACCAGTTCCTCCACGTGCCTTTTGAATGTTCGGCACTTCCCTGCCAGGTGCCCGTGGTCTTGATGGTATAGGCATTTCTTGTTTTCTTCGAGTCTCCCGTTAGTTTTAGTGGCCACTAGAAGTAGGGCTTATCTTGGATTTGGTTTAAAAGCTTATGTAAAGGCTCCTTGAACATGATTCCAGTACTCGATAAGCCCTTGATTCCCTCTGCTCTTGAGCCTCTTTCTTCGGCCATGAGTCTTTTCGCTCCCGTTCCTTATTCTCTAGTCGTTGTACCAAGGCCATTCTGTGTCGGCTTGGCTTACGTCCTCTTTAACTTTAGCATGTTCTTCAATCTTCACCATCAGTTCAGACATGGTCAGTACCATCTTCTTGGTCAAGGACTGCCTTAGCCTACTATGTGGTGGCAAACCTAATTTAAACTATGCCACTACCATTTGTTCTCTACAATTGTCAATCTCGTTGTAAATCCCCTAATATCGTCTTGCATATTCACAAATAGTTTCTTCTTCGCCTTTTCGAAGAGACAATAATGTATCTATACTCTTGGAATGCCTACTATTTGTGATGAATTTGGTTGTGAATGACTCAGCTAGTTGTTTCCAATTAACAACTCACTGGGGAGTTAGCTTGTAAAACCAGCTTAGGGTTGTATCCTCCAGGCTTGAAGGGAACATTTGGCATAGGAGCGCATTGTTCCCGCTCTAGAGTGCCATTGCCTATCTATAGTGTTGATATGACTCACTAAGTCTGTCTTTTCATCAGACTTCTCAAACTTTGTAGGAGAAAAGTTTCGAGGTGGATCAACATTCTCGATCTCCTCGGTTAATGGTGACACCGAGATCTAGTTAAGGGCTCTTCTTGCAATGTTATGGGTTGTTCAGCCCCAAGTCTGCTGGATTCTTGCATCCATTTTTTTCTCCAACCATACCTAAAGATCTTGGTAGGCTACTTGGTTAACAACTGCCTTTTGTTGTGGAGCCACTTGAACATTAACTTCCTCAAGATCTGCTGCATGTCTAGTGTTTCTCTGACTTTTCCTAGGCTGATGATCAACTGCTCCCCTCTTTTTTCTTTGGGGGCAATTTTGACTATAGGATTCCCGAACATGACCAGTTCTCCTTCTCGATCTGGACTGTCACGTTACCTTATTTAGGAACTCTTCTGCACATCAAAGCCCTCAATCCTTCATCTGAGCTCCTCAATCTCTTCGTCCCGGTGCATCATCTTTTCCTCGAGGTCGTCTATGATTCTGTCTCTCAGAGAAAGTCTTTCTTCGATGCTCTCTTGTTCTCGAAAAAAGGGATGTTCCCTTCGGCAACTAGTTGTTGAATATCGCAGCCGCCTCCCACCTTGTGAGGCCTATGCTCGGTGCCCAAGGACCTCGCGTGGGAATCTACCTGCACATGATTGGTTTGGCATCGCAGATATTGATCTTTGAGGGACATCTTCTTGCCCACAGCCTGGCTTCTTGAGACTCCAATAGGTGCCTAGCTCATTATTGTTGATACAGGATAATGTCATTCCCACAAACAGCGCCAAAACGTGCGTGTTGAAAAACGTTGGCACAATCTAGGTCAATAGATTAACCTATTTTTATGATCCCAAACAGCTACAAGGGAGAGGCGAACTCTATTAGTTGAACTTGCGAAGGTCTATAATGAACTCTCTTAACTCCTGCAAAGACGAGCATATCGTTAGCGCTTTTTGGCTAAGGTTGACTGAGAAGCACTCTAGCGTTCAAGTTAGATTTCTTTTCGAGAAGAGTTTCTAAGTAAGAGCTAGTATGGAATGTTGTACTTTTTTTGCTTCGGGTGCTTACCCTTTTTATAGATGTCTTACCTAGGGTAGTTGAGATCTCTTGTATCTCTTCTCTCTATTCTCTCTATCCCGTCAAATAAGGGTTTTTTATTTAACTTTGCATAACAATCCTGATTCTTCTAGGATGCTTTTCCCGTCTTTCCCGAGCTAACGTTTTGGGGATGGGGTATCCCTCGGTGTTGATTTCGCCCAAAGCCTTTTGTTGGCTCGCTGTCTATGGGTAGGGGTATAGGTACAAAACCTTCTTAGAAAATTAATTGTGACCCACACTTCCAAAGGAACTATTGATTCTTCCTTGGACTTTCAAACGTCAAAATCTGGTTCCAAATAACACCTCTTCTCTACTGCTACAACCATTTATTTTCGTTCGCTATCAGCAAACGACATCTTTTAAAATCCATTGTCATTTGACAGTTCAAGTCTATGTTACATGGACTATGATACTATGAGACTCTGACCCGTTTTCTTTTTTTTTGGCATTTTCGGACGCGCGTTACGTGTTTTTATTCGAGCATGTTTTAATGCTTTTTGATACATGATCGGGGTTAGATATGCATGCAGGGCAGATTCCTAGGGCCGTGGGGTGTTACGGCGCGAATTTCAAAAATTAAAAAAAAATATTTTGGAGACCTATAAATATCTGGAGTTAGATATTTTCATAAAAATATTTTTCAAAACTTCTCCAACAAGCTTTCTATTTTCACTCTGCCTTCTCTCTAAGTTCTCGGGGGCCCGGGGCTTAGTTTTCAACGATCAGACTGTCGATCCTTGTTATTGGCACGGTGGGCTACACAACCATTCGAACAGAATTTTATTTTACCGAAACTCGGTTTTACAAGTGATTCGAGACGTCGAGTTTTTAACTCACCAAGGTAAGATTCTAGACCTGTATGTTTTATAAGGGTGCTACGTGTAATCGGGTGTCTTTTTACCTGTCGAATTGTTGCAGATCTGATTTTGTTTAAAGGTTGGGTTTTGGGTTTAAAACTGTGTTTTGGCGATTTCGGTGGATGAAATCGTGTTTCGAGGTTTCTTTCGTGGTTTTAAGGTAAGGCTTGGGCATGTAGATGTCCGAGGATGTTGGATAGGAGTTTCGAGGCTTCGATTCAACGGTTTAGAGGTGGAAACCAAGGCCTAAAAACGGTTTCTGGACAGGTCAATCGACTGGATCTTCATGATCAGTCGACTGGATCGAGTTTTTGGGAGGTCAATCGACTGGACCTTTAGGTCACTCGACTGAAAAGCTTCTGTTTTGGGTTTTTGGCTTTCCCGAGAGTTTTCAGTCGACTGGGGTCTTGGGCCAGTGGACTGGGGCCCTATGTTGGCTATTGCTGTGGTTTGGGTGGTTTTGGTTGGGTTTTGGTTTTCGATTGGCGTCCTATAATATTCAATTGATTAATTTATAGGAATTAGTCGATTCAAATACCTATGAATTCTTTTTGGGGTTTGGTGGTTGTGTGGTGGTTTGGGTGTCGTGTTGTGGCCTCGGGTGTTTCGTTTAGATGCCGTCCACGGGTGTGATGTGTATGGTAGATTTGGGTGTTATGGCACGATTGGGTGCATGATGGTTAAGCACGGGAAGTGTGAGTCCGTGGTTTGGTTTTAAGGTGAGGTTTTGATGAGAATTAGGTTTGTTGTTCGTGTTGGCGCGTGTGGGCGTCGTGGGTCGAAGTGTGTGGATGTCGGGTTATGTGGCGGGTGGCGCCGTGGTGTGAGGTTCTATGTGGCTATGTGCTTTCATATCTGGCTTTGTACATTTATAACTGTTTACTTATGTACGAATTATGTAAGTGGATTACATGATTTTGATATCGTTATGTGTAATGTGGTTTATACTTTAAAACCTAAAGTTTTATAGGCATGTGACGTGATTGGTGAAATGTCATATTGATACATGGTTTTATGCATTAATTTCAGATTTAGGTTTGTATATGTGTATGGAATGGGATAGATGAATTTGTGATCCAGTAGATGTTAATCCTGGTTAATGATGCATGGGTGATCGTGCATGTGTGGGTGTGTGCAGTACGCTCTGTCGTCTGAAACGAGTTCCTGACGAGGTACTTGTGTGTGGGTGCGATCTATCGGCTGAAACGAGGTCCTGACGATGCATTTGCATATGACTACGCTCTGCGAGGCATTTGCGTGTGGGTGCGCTCTGTCGGCTGAAACGAGGTCCTGACGAGGCACTCGTGTGGGTGTGTGGTATCCGAAGGGTTGAAACGAGATCCTAATGAGACCTATGTTACATGGATTGCATGAACTGTATTATGGGACGGATAATACCAATTTTGAATTGTTGTTAAGATTGCGGGTGTCGCAATATAAAATTCATTTTCAAACTGTTTTCGAGACTCTTGTGAGTCCAACATGGTTATTATCCTCACTTTTTCTTGCTTGTGAAATCGTTTTAATGGCTTAAAAGAGAGTCAAAAACTGCACCTCGTTTTTCTAGCATGTTTTATTTATATTGCATACTTATCTAGTTTTTGCTGAGCTTTAGCTCACGATGTGGGATTTAATTTTCTTCAGGTAATGGTCATGCAGGTTGATCCGGAGGTGCCGGAGGGGTGGAAGATCTGTAGTCTTCCCTTTTAGTTTTTGAAACATATATGTGGTAACATGTTTTCCGGTGTTGGAGCCGTGTAATGTAAGTCGTTTGCCGTTTTTATATGATGCATGTATGTTTATTTTGAGAGTGTTTTCTCGGGCTGGATGTTGTGGTTGATTGTTTATGGGTGTTTTACGTGGCCCAAAATTTGGGGCGTAACAACTTGGTATCAGAGCTCTGAGTTCGAATACCTATGAGCCGTGAAAAGAGAGTGTATCCCGTGTGAGGTTAATTGCGTGTGCTTGATTGCATGTGTTTAGATGCTTTGATAACTTGACGTGTTAGCATGTTAGATATGTGGATGATGTGTATCTGTGAGCATGGGGGTTGAACTGTGGGATTGATTAGTCCTGCCTTTGGGCGTTTGGATTAATAAACTTGGGAGCCAAGTTAGAAACACGTTTAGCTGACGTGATTTCTAGCAGAAAATCTGAGTAGGTTATCCAGATTGATGCGTCATTCTTGTCAGTTCACCTCGATATGTGAGGTTTGTCTAGCATGACCTACGTGGCTATGTGTTAACATGTTTATATGCTTACTGTTTCTGTTCATGTGATGTGCTGCATCTTATGTATTATTTTGCTTCTATATAAACGCGATGTTTACGAGACGATGGCGATGCCGTGGTCGAGGCCGTGGCCGTGGTGTTGGCCAAAGGGATATTCCTATCTCTGATGCTGGGGATGCAAATGCTCCCCTTGGACCAATGGACATGACAAAGTTGTTGCGTGTGCAGGTTGGTTCTATCCAGCAGTTGGTTGCTAGGGTGAGACTGTTAGGGAGAGAGAGGTGGTACCTAAGGCGAGGGTCACAGTAACAATGCGGGAGTTCAGGCGCATGGATCCGCCGACCTTTGCCGGAGATCCTGATCCTCTTATGGCGACAGAGTGGTTGGAATTGATGACTCGGATCCTTGACACATTGCAGATCGTGGAAGATGAGTTGCAGGTTTCTTTTGCTACCTTCCAGCTGAGGGGTGCTGCTCACGCGTGGTAGAGATATGCCAGGGGCACAGTGGGGGTTACTTGGGCAGCTTTTACAAAAGTGTTTCTGGAGAAATACTTTTCGGCTTCGAGGAGGGACTTGTGTAGAGAGGAGTTCTATACTCTTACCAAGGGGGCCATGGACGTTATGCAGTATGAGGCCAGGTTTACGAGCTTGTCCCGGTTTGCACCAGAGGTGGAGTGCACAGGCGAGTTGCTTTCGATGAGGTTTGAGCGGAGCTTGAGGCCAGCGATCAAGGAGCGAGTGGCTGTGATGGGATTTCGCGTGTTCAGACAGCTGATGGAGGCAGCAACGGGGGTTGAGAATGCTTTGGCTGAGACTCGGGTTGCGAGGAAAGCCAGGACATCACAGGGTGGGACAGAGGTACAGACAGGTGGACGCTCCAGCAAGAGGCAGAGGTCCTCTGGTCTTAGCTTTTATCCGTCTGGACCACAGCCGTTTTCAGCACCATCACCATCAATGGCTTCGTCTGGGAGGCCAAAGCAGTGGGAGTTGACCTATTTTTGATGTAGGCAACCCGAGCATCGTGCAGCGGATTTCTTACAGCCGAGGCCATCCTAGAGTTTGGCACTAGTGCAGCCGCGGGGGAGGGAACCTCCAGTTTGCTATGGGTGTGGACAGTCCGGACATATTCGCAGGAATTATCCTCAGGGAGGTAGTGCGCCGAGCAGGGAAGACACACCAGTGGGTTCGTATGTGCCGGGTTCATCTGAGTACCGACAGCGGCCTTCTGCAGTTCAGGTTTCCCAAGTGATAGATAGGGGAATGTCAGTTCAGTCGCTGCAGCAGCTAACAGTGTCGAGTACTGGTAGACATGACAGGATGGGGTTGCCTCGAGCATATTCTCTTATAGCTCCTAGTGCACCTAGGGCGCCAATAGTGCCAGATGATACGGATATGCCTTCAGCGAGCAGAGGTACTTTTTGAGCGTGCAGGCTTTGGGCCAGTTTCCTTGTTGCATCTATTTAGAAGTTGATGATGAGTTCCGTGGGTGGTGAGCTGTGTTGTTGAGGCAACGGTTGGTGAGGATGTGCGGTCGGAGTGAGTTGTAGATCCCGTGTCTCGGAGATAGTTGGCCATTGTTTAGGATGCCTGACTGTGTCTGACTATATCCTAGGAATGGTTTGGCTGACCATTTCGTATGCTTGTGTCGATGATGATCGATGGGTTGTTTCTTTTGACTTTGAGTTGAATTTCGAGGACGAAATTTCTTTAAGGGGGGTAGAGTTGTGAGACCCTGACCCGTTTTTTTTTTTGGCATTTTCGGACGCGCGTTACGTGTTTTTATTTGAGCATATTTTAATACTTTTTGATGCATGATTGGGGTTAGATATGTGTGCGGGGCAGGTTCTCGGGGCCGTGGGGTGTTACGGCGCGAATTTCAAAAATTCAAGAAAAAGATATTTTGGAGACCTATAAATATCTGGAGTTAGATATTTTCATAAAAATATTTTTCAAAACTTCTCTAACAAGCTTCATGTTTTCTCTATTCCTTCTCTCTAAGTTCTCGGGGGCCCGGGGCTTGATTTTCGAAGATCAGACTGCCGATCCTTGTTATTGGCACGGTGGGCTACGCAACCATCCAGATAGAATTTTATTCCAGCGAAGCTCGATTTTGCACGTGGTTTGAGGCGTCGAGTTTTTGACTCACCGAGGGAGGATTCTAGACCTGTATGTTTTATAAGGGTGCTACGTGTAATCGGGTGTCTTTTTACCGGTCGGATTGTTGTAGATCTGATTTTGTTTAAAGGTTGGGTTTTGGGTTTAAAATCGTGTTTCGGCGATTTTGGTGGATGGAATCGTGTTTCGAGGTTTCTTTCGTGGTTTTGAGGTTAGGCTTGGGCATGTGGATGTTCGAGGGTGTTGGATAGAAGTTTCGAGACTTCGATTCAAGGGTTTGGAGGTGGAAACCGAGGCTCAAAAACTGTTTCTGGGCAGGTCAGTCAACTGGATCTTCATGATCAGTCCACTGGATCGAGTTTTGGTGAGGTCAGTCGACTGAACCTTCAGGTCAGTCGACTGAAAAACTTCTATTTTGGGGTTTTGGCTTTCTTGAGAGTTTTCAGTCGACTGGGGTCTTGGGCCAATCGACTGGGGCCCTGTGTGGGCTGTTGCTGTGGTTTTGGTGGTTTTAGTTAGGTTTTGGTTTTCGATTGGCGTCCTATGGTATTCAATTGATTAATTTATGTGAATTAATCGATTCAAATACCTGTGGATTCTTTTTGGGATTCGGTGGTTGTGTGGTGGTTTGGGGGTTATGTTGTGGCCTCGGGTGTTTCGTTTAGACGCCATCCGCGGGTGTGACGTGGATGGTAGATTTGGGTGTTGTGGCACGGTTGGGTGCATGATGGTTAAGCACGGGAAGTATGAGTCCGTGGTTTTGTTTTAAGGTGAGGTTTTGATGAGAATTAGGTTTGTTGTTCGTGTTGGCGCGTGTGGGCGTCGTGGGTCCAAGTGTGTGGATGTCGGGTTATGTGGCGGGTGGCGCCGTGGTGTGAGGTTCTATGTGGCTATGTGCTTTCATATCTGGCTTTGTACATTTATAACTATTTATTTATGTACGGATTATATAAGTGAATTACATGATTTTAATATCGTTATGTGTAATGTAGTTTATACTTTAAAACCTAGAATTTTATAGGCATGTGACATGGTTGGTGAAACGTCGTGTTGATACGTGATTTTATGCATTAATTTCTGGTTTAGGTTTGCATATGTGTATGGAATGGGATAGATGAATTTGTGATCCAATAGATGTTAATCATGGTTAATGATACATGGGTGAGCGTGCGTGTGTGGGTGTGTGCGGTATACTCTGTCGACTGAAACGAGGTCCTGATGTTGCATTTGCGTGTGGGTGCGATCTGTCGGTTGAAACGAGGTCCTGATGATGCATTTGCGTGTGGGTGCGCTCTGTCGGCTAAAACAAGGTCCTGACGAGGCACTCGTGTGGGTGTGTGGTATTCGAAGGGTTGAAACGAGATCCTGATGAGACATGTGTTACATGGATTGCATGAACTGCATTATGGGACGGATAATACCAATTTTGAATTGTTTTTAAGATTCGCGGGTGTCGTGATATAAAATTCATTTTCAAACTATTTTCGAGGCTCTTGTGAGTCCAATATGGTTATTATCCTCGCTTTTCCTTACTTGTAAAATCATTTTAATGGCTTGAAAGAGAGTCGAAAGCTGCACCTCGTTTTCCTAGCATGTTTTGTTTATATTGTATGCTTGTTTAGTTTCTGCTGAGTTTTGACTCACAATGTGTAATTTGATTTTCTTCAGGTACCGATCACGCAGGTTGATCCGGAGGTGCCAGAGGGGCGGATGATCTGTAGTCTTCCCTTTTAGTTTTTGAAACATATATGTGGTAACATGTTTTCTAGCGTTGGAGCCGTGTAATGTAAGCCATTTGGCATTTATATATGATGCATGTATGTTTATGTTGAGAGTGTATTCTCGGGCTGAATGATGTGGTAGATTGTTTATGAGTGTTTTACGTGGTTCGGAATTTAGGGCGTGACAAATACGGTCCTGTAGGTGTCGAGTAAGAGTATGTATCTAAATGTCGAATTCATCTAACATAAGACGTGAATAGGGTAATAGTTGCACAATGAAAAGCATAACAGAATCTTAGCAGCAGATTAGAGGGGACCAAACGACCTTGAAAAGTTATAAATCTTATTTGATAACATATATCCACATGTTAATTAAATTCCCACCAAATTTGATCTTAAACTCCAAACGGTTTAAGAGATAAAATCGAACAAGATACACAACAAATTATTTAATCAATCAACAGAAAACACAACAAATTTTATTCGATCAACAGCAAAAAACACCAATTTTTTTATTTTATCTACTCAATCAACAGAGCACATATCAACCTTGTCTAATCAATCAACAAAAAGCACTAACCAATTTTATATGTTCATTCATTTAAAAATAAAAAGATCTCATAAATTTTATCTAATAAATCTTACATGTTAGGAAAAAGAGATATTTGGCATCCAAAAAGGAAAGTAGAAAGTAGATATGTTTGATAACAATGTTGTGCCAGTTCAGTAATGGAAATCTCCTTTTACGAGAAAATTAATGATAAAGGTTTTCCAAGCAAGATGCCAAGACCAATTCCAAGTGTATTCTTGTTTATTGTATTTGTGTTTTGTACCATCACATGGTAGTTCACGCGGACGCATAATTTTAATTTAAGGGGGGAATGAATTTTTAGAATAACTTAAAAGATAGATATTAAGTTTTTTTTAAAACAAATTGGGGGTCTGAACTTATAAAATTTTGGTACATTAGAGTTTAATAAAAAATGTGGAACAACTGCCTTACTGGCCGGCCCTTAGGTCCGTCTATTGGTCCACACCCAAGCAAAACACACAAGCAATATTTTGGCAATCAACATTTTTAGTGCCCTTTTTAGGTCATTGCTCAATACTTTTAAGGATGGATTTTTGCATTGTGAGTGTAGCAATTGTTATGCAACGTTTATTGTATGAAGCTATTTGCCTTTTTTCCCGTATTTTATCAGTACAAAGAGCAGATAAATTTATTTGTGTAAAAATTACATAATTTTATAATTACCCAGCCAAATATTAATATTTTATTTGAAAGATCTCGACGAATATATCTTGAAAATTATCAAGTTTATCAAAATTGGACAAGTAGACCAAAAATTAATTTATTCTAAGGTTTGAAATAATTCAAAAAATTTGGGAAGTTTGTTTGGACCTAAGCATTGGTCTATTAAAGAAGAATTGTCCTAAAAAGGGATTCTTGCCCAAAATGTGATACGCAAACATCTCGCTACAAAAAGAGGTGGACATTTCTAATTAACAAAACACTGTTAGAGTAATAAAAAAATACTAAAAATAAAAATAAGCAAATAAACAATTATCCTAAATAGGGTTTATAAATGTTCTAAACTAATGACCTTTTTTATATATAAACTAAGCATTGGTTCCAAATTTTCAATCCTAATGTTTAATTATTAATTGTAATTCTTGTAATGCCATAGCTAAAGTATCCTACCCCGGGTGCTCCAGAGCTAGCAAAGAGAGTGAAGGAGGTGCTCAAGGCATCTGGGTTCGAGCAGGTGAGTGTGGACAAAAAGCGCGGGCTAGACCACGGCGCATGGGTGCCACTCATGCTGATGTACCCGAAAGCTGATATTCCAGTGTGCCAGCTTTCCGTCCAGCCCAACAGGGATGGGAGCTATCATTACAGCTTGGGGAAGGCATTGGGCCCTCTCAGAGATGAAGGTGTTCTCGTTATTGGCTCTGGCTCCGCCACTCATAACTTGAGGGTTCAACGCGAGTCTAAAGACGGTTCTGTTACCTCTTGGGCATTGGAGTTGGCTCAAAGATTCATTTCTTGCTAGAAGGTAATTGCTGCAGCTCTGTGAATAACTCTAATTTTAGGTTAACCGCGTAAATCTTATTTGCATTATTCTCCTTGTTGTTGTTTCTATTTTTTATGGGAACACTTTTGTCATTCAACCAAGAGAAATTGGTGTGTTTCTAGTGTTCTGGGCATGATTCTTGTTGTTATTTCTTCGTGTAGGTTTGAAGAGGTGAATCACTACGAAGAGAAGGCACCACATGCAAAAATTGCACACCCATGGCCGGAGCACTTCTACCCATTACATGTAGCCATGGGTGCCGCGGGTGAAAATGCAAAAGCTGAGCTTATCAACCAAAGCTGGGATCGTTCACTTTCTTATGCCTCTTACAAGTTCACGGCAACTTTCGAAACCTAAATTCCTACTCATCCATGTGGATGAACATATTTCAAATGTTGTTTATTTTCCTTTGATTTGTGCATTTTTTGAACCCTGAATAAGCGATGATGTCAGTATCCATGTAAAATGATTTCCTTTGTTGAAAACTTGCTAGTGTGCACCTGTATAATATAGACAGAACAAAGATATAATGATGATATAAATATATTGTATTGTTGAACTTCATGCTGCAATGTCAGTCCTTTTGCCTCACCGTCTTGGTCTCAATCCATTGTTAATCTAATTTTATGAGGATTTATGGCCTGACCTCCCAATTTGAATCAATGAGAAAAGCCAAGGATGTTAAAAAAAAGGGCTAACAATGTGATAGAAGTCAAGGATGTCACATAACCCCACCCAAAAAAAAAAAATGAAAGTCAAGATGTTTAAAAACAAAGGTTAACAAATGTGATAAGCATGCCCTGTAGGAAGCATTTAAAAGCAGGGTAATTCAAGGATAGGTCCTATTTGACTAATTTATCTTAGGTCTCGTTTTATGATTTCTTTCCTAAAATGCCCTTATTTGTAGTTAAACCAAAATAGAGAAATTATATATATATATATGTATGTATGTATGTATGTATTCGTCTAATTAGCCATCGGCGCACTAAACAAATCAAAATTCGTTTTATACCTTCAGACCTAAACCTCTAGACTCCTTCCATCATTTCCTCCATAACCCTCGGAGTAATGTCGTGGTTCGTCACATGGAAGAAACTCCACATCGCGGATGCTTCCTAAACCTCCAGACAACCTCCTTCCGTCAGGCCAGATCTTCATTATGCCGCCAAGGTCGATGACCGAAAAACTAAACTAGGTCTCGCATTCGTCGTCGGATGTACGATCTAATTGTATCATTTGATTAAATCTTAATGTGTATCATTTTAAATTTTAGTTGATGTTTCATACACTATTAATATGTATCAGTTCAATAAATTGTTCCATATGTATCATCTTTAAAAATGATATTGTGTCATGTGTATTAATTTCAGTTACAAAAATGAAGCAAATATTCAATTAATATGTATCATTTTATGCAATTTTAGTAAAGATAACGAAAAATGACATATTTACAATCATTCATGTGTAATATTAAATGATACAAGTATATCGAATGTATCTCATTATCTGTAGTTTTTATGACAAAATAATGCACATAAATGTTTTTTTTAAATTGTCATTTCAAGGAAATGATACGCATGCATCAACAATATTTTAGGACATTGTTCCATGTATATCACTTTTAAAATTGATATTGTGATATGTGTATCGTTTTTTTGTTACAAAAATGAAGCAGTTATTCAATTAATGTGTATTATTTTCTGCAATTTTAGCAAAGATAACAAAAAATAACATAAAACGGATTAACCAAAAAATTAGTAATGTGTATCATAACCTGTTAATTTGATATTGTACAATGTGTATCATTTTCTGTTATAAAAAATAAAACGATCACTTAATTAATGTGTATTATTTTGTGCAATTTTATTAAAGATGACGAAAAATAACATAAAATAGATTAACCAAAATATTATTGTCAAAAACAAAGCAACCAAACTCTATTATAATATATTTTGTTATCAATGATAGTAATTCTGTGAATATTGGTAACTGCTATTTAATAAAATAGATATTTTGTAAATTTTTTTATTTTAATTATAAAGTTAATTAAATTTAAAAAGGGGTATGAAGGTCTATTTTTCTTGAATATTTTAAAAAATAACTTTATAAAATACACAACTTTTGAAAAGATTTATCATCAACCACACTCTTAAACTAGGACCATCACCAATATACACTAAAAGCATTAGAAGACAGTGAAACTTTCACTCTTGATCTTGGTTTGCATTTAGAATGATTAGAAGATAGTTAACACTAATACACCCTTGTCCCTTGATTTTGGTTTCTCTCTCTCTCTCTCTCACACACACACACACACACACAAATCCTCACAACAAATGGTGCCAATAGTGTTGGTTAATTTGGTCTTTTGATTATCAACATGTCAATACTTAATTGTTCCAGTCCAGTTCAGACCTTCCAAGACTGCAATGGTCAAAGGAGACACCGGTGTGTGCTAGCTGAAGCCCCTTTGACGCTCAAGTTAGTAGACTACAGGCTAGAGAGAGAATGAAAAGGGATTTTTTGGTTGGGCTAAGAATGCTTATATTTTTCCTGTTGTACCGTGCTCTTTCTGATCTCCTTTGAGATTGTTGTTTAGGAAGTGACTGTCGTGTCATCTTTTGTCACAACCCCAAACCCATTCTAGTAGGATGACAGTCGTGGCTAGACTCTAGTTCATCGGCTATTCTACTTCTTTATTGACTTTCAATCGACAACCGTTAAGCTGTGTTATGAGTACTGTTCAGGGTTCTAAATAACGTCCGTTACGTAACGGATCGGCCGTTACGTAACGGAATATTGGGAGGCCGATCCCGTTACTCTGTTGAAAAACGGTCGCACAGAGAATCCCCAGAGTAACGGCCGTTACGACTGTTACGTAACGGGTAACGATCGTGTATCGGT
>JAUMHN010071798.1:0-26498 GCA_032360265.1 Heliamphora ciliata
CCCCAAGGTTATTATGAATAGTGCTTATTCTCTTAATCTTGAAATAATTATTGATTTGCATATATTTAATATTCGTTCTTTTGATTCATTAGAGAGTGTAATTTTATATGGGTCTATATTCCCGGTGAGTTGGATAGCAGTATTATTTATATGAAAAATATTAATTATTGACAGAATCCACGTTTCGAAATATCAGGATTGACGATACCCGCTTAAGGAAGCTTATAAGTTATGACCGGGCCAAACCCTACAGGTGTATTTGATTATCCAACGGTCAAATAAGTTAAGTGGGAGTGCTTAAGGAATATCAAAATACTAATTAAATTAAATTTAATTAGCGGGTATCGAGAATCTTAATGTGAGGAGAAATGGTAAGCATTTAATAACGGGAGCTCAATGTAAGGTCTTGAGATTATGGGTCAGAGTGCAATTATAGTTCTTTAGTGTCTGAACTATAATTCAGTATTTTATGAAAATTGCAAAAATTGCTGCGTCTTTCCATAATTGCAGAAACCGTTGGTAGATGTCTATGTTCTACTGAAAATATTACTCATAATTACTCCACAGGGCCCTGCTGTAACTTTATATATATGCGGGTAGGCTGAACCAGTTTTAGATTGATATAACATATTTTATCTTTTAAGACTAAATATATCTAGGTTCTGCCGATACGAGTTCTCGATAGTCCGTAACCCACACTACGTTAGAGAATCGCGTAAGGGAATACAACAAAAGATCTGATAGGAGTTTCAACTCAGAATCAAATCGTAGTTGAAGAATCGATCGACATAAGGTATTCTTCTAAATTAACTTTGGTTGCACAGGTTTTATTTTGATCATTCGACGTCAAAAGTTTTATTTGGAGCCTATTTCGGCGTTTGCCCGTCCAGTTAATTTTTTATTAAAAATCGTTTGCAAAAACAATGATCTTAGCAGTTTTTCCTCCAAAACCTTCTTCCAACGGTTGGATCCTTTTTTTAACAGTTTAGGGAAAAAAAAGAGGTATAAAAAAAGGTATGATTTTACCCCTGAGAGAGTGTTACTAGTGTAAACTTGGCATTCCTGAATCAACCATGAACTCGATTTTGGTTAAATCATCCCCATTTTAGCTGGTACTATGTTTGAGATTTTGTTGAATAGCAGACTTCAATCTATCCTACGCTAGTCAAACGAATTTCGTTCGTGGTGAGATTTGGCATACGAGCCAAGTATGGGATATAGAAAAATATGGGACTACCATTCGGGGTTCTTGTCGTCCCGGGAGGTCAAAGCAGATACCGTGTTCTTGAATCAAAAAGGGTCGGCGAATTTGGGTCAAATTTGCTCAAAAATGACTCCACTTGGTTTTGATGGATTCGTTTTTTAAAAACGAACACGCGCAACAACCCATCCTATCCAATACCATCAGGTAGAATATCATCATCAATACCCAAAGGCCATGGCTCCCTTGGAGTCACCTCACCCAAGAGCATACCACTCATCATCAACCTCGGGATTACCTCTCTCAGTGTCTGACTACTCCGACTCAATAACATGTGTATCACTGGGTACAGTTGCGTCACTCGTTTAACTAATCTTAAAGTGGGGGATAGCTAGAGATGGGTTGTGGTGCCTTTTTAGGGGCAAAACGGTCATTCGCACATTTTGGGTTTAAACACATGAAATGTTACTCTTAGCAAACCGAGTATTATTCTATTGAGAAGAGGGATAAAGAGAACATTACCTTTCGATTTGGATTTTTTGGAGGGTCATCCCGTTGTGTTTGGTGCATCGAGTCTGATATCGCAAGAGCCCATTGTTAAATGTTTCCAGCCCCGACTTTTGGTAATTTTTGCGATCTCATTATAATCAATGGCCTTAATCCAGGTATTCTCACTTGGATCATCTCAATTTCCTTATATGGTCCATTTTTGCATGCATCGAGTTTGATATCGTGAATTTCCACCATCGAGTGATCTCGTCTTTATTATAATTTTTGTGGCTTTTGTGGTCCCATTATAGTCAACAGTTTTGATCTGTGTCATTCTGTCCGAATCGTCTTGATTCTCTTCTTGAGGCTCATTTTTGCGCACATCGAGTTCGATGTTGTGATTTCTTTCCATTGAATGCTTTTGGCCTTTTTATAGATTTTTGTGGGCTTTGTGGGCTTGTTATGGTCAATGGTTCTGATCTAGATTTTTTAGCAAGATCGTCTTGATTTTTCCTCGCGTGGTTATGAAAAAAGAAAAATAAATGAAATTAGTTTTCTTTTTTTGTGATTTAAGATGAGCGGGGCAAATTTTGGGTGTCAACATCCACAAAGCCAAAACTAGCCCGACTGTTATAAGGAACAAAAAGATAACGAGTAAGAAGGCAGATGCAGAGGGTATAGCAGCACTGTAACTATAGACCAAGATCAACAAGGGGATTGATAAGACGAAACATGTCCACGATCAAAGGAATGCCAAGAAGGTCATCATGGGTAACAAGAGAAGCCTCCCGATCAGTAAGCCCACAAAGATGCATGGTCTGCTTTCGGTGGGAGAGAAAAGGAGATAGCACTACCACGAACTTTCGAGTGGGAGAGATCTAAAATGGCAGCAAACTCCTCTATAATTGGGCACAGTTCCTCATGACCAAAGCGAAAGACGTGAGTTTGCGGGTCCCAAGATTGCACGGCAGCCCTCAGTAGTGGTTCGTTAATCCTTACTGCCCTCAAAGAGAATAGGGCGTTAATGCCGAAGTTGACAAAATTTTTCCATTTAATGGTGGAAAATTCGCCTTACCCAAAAAAAAATTCGCCTAATCAAGAAAAAAGAGTTGTTTACAGAGGAAGAAGCCATAAAGGGTGAAGGAAAAAGAATGCAGAAAATGATTCTTAGGGGTGTAAAAATAAGGAACCGAACCCTCCTTTATATAGGGCTAGAGGAGTGAGGGCCAAGGAATCTTGTTGGAATCAAGGGTTCTTACGACAACAACCTTCATACTTGCGATCATAACCTTAGTTTTTCACAACTGCAAACTTTTCCTCATCCAAAACTTTCATTGCTCATGACCGTACCTTGCACTCCAAATCATCTTTGCGAACGTTACTTTCTTCTAACCGACTATAAACTTTCTTGTTGTAGCCATAATCTTTAGTGGATGTTTACATCAAAAATAATTTTTGTTAAGATGTTTAGATTTTTGTTGTGACTAGTCAAGTCACCCAGTTCGTCAAAAATAGGGAACAAGTTTCTACATGACTCAATCTATGCCTCAAAACTTATATCATGCATTTTAAAATATTCTACTTTGGTAAATACGTTGTTTTAAGAAACGAAAAGAAAAAAATTGGTAATTAATTGTGACATAAAAAAGAAAAAAATACAAATTTTCAAGGGGTATACCCCAGGTAATTACATGAGTAACCAGTAGAAAAACCTCCTACAACACAGAAAAACCAAACCCCCCGCCGAACCGACGGGGGGACCGAACAAAAACCATATTCCACGCACAACCCGCATAGATAGGAAATACTAACATATACAACAATCTAGCAAAAATAACTAGTCATCCAATCACAACATAACAAAATCCTGTTGAAACTCGACTCCTCGAAAAGCTCCAAACCTCAGCCAAGAAATGACCTACTCACCTAAGAAGATTTACCAAAGAACCTCTATAATGCTAAGATAATAACCAATCCTCCATGCTCAGGAGGTCAAAGGGGCTTGTCCTCTAACCAATCAGGTAAACTGACGTTGCCTGAGCAAGCGAAGAAAAGAAACCTCCACAGTCAAATAAAGGCTCTGATAAAAGAACCCCCAATGATCAAACCGCAGGTCCAAAGAACAGCCGAAAGGGAAACATCAAAGGTTTATGAGTAAAGTACCAAGGGTAGATGGGCCCCTAGCTAGCCAAAAGAAGCAACGATAGATCAGCCCCAGAAAACTCCAGCTCAAAATCGGCCAACACAAATAACCAACCTACCCTGCGCACAGGGTCGCCAAACATAAGCGGTGGGGGACCCCAACAAGTCAACAAAAGAAAAAATTTTGTATACAATAAAAGGCATATATCCTGTAAAATAAAGAAAAGTAAGGGCACAAAAGCCTAATGTATACATAGAAGGCACTATGGCCTATCAATCAAACCAAGAGCACGTAAGCCCAATAAAGTATAACAATGTATGTAATAAATTAAAAGGAGGGGGAATCTCTCTCTCTCTCTCTCTCTCTCTCTGTGGCACCTCAGGCAAACACAGTGGAAGGACAGTGTAGGAATGAAAGGCATGGCGTCAGAGGATCCAAAGAGGGTCCCAAAGTCATCTCCATCATTGCTCTCATCATTTTCATTGTCATCACTCGAAGACGGAACTAAAGTCATTGACATCTGTTTAGTAGAAGAAGCTGACACTCAACGGAAGAAGCTCGAGAACTGCAAAGCCTACCATGCACCGTACCACCTCGATCGACAAAATGCTGCGTCAATAGTTACCAAAAAGGAGAAGGTGACAATAAAAAGAAGAATAAATGAGGACCTAAAAGGATAGAAAAGAAAAGGTGAAATTATCACCTCAATAACATGTAGAGCGAATGAGACTTCTGTTACTCAAAGAGCAAGATCCTATTGGCGCACCAATGCCCACAGACCCGATACATGAAGCAAGCAGTCGTCCAACCATTCTCGAGTCACCTACAAGAAATTAGAAAGTCAACGAGATAAAAAAAAGGAGCATAAGCGAATGAGAAAGTACATAGAAAAGAGAAATAGAAACTTATGAAGGATCGACAGTGAAAGTGAACTCAAAAGTCGGTGGGACAGGAACAGCAATGCTGGCAAGAAAACCATCCACCAACACATTCACATCCTAGGGTAATATAAGAATACCAAGTTAGTTAGAGGACAAGCCCCTTTGACCTCTGAGCATGGAGGTTTGGTTAGTCTCTCAGCTTTATAGAGGTTCTTTGACAAATCTTCTTAGGTAAGTAGGTCATTTCTTGGCTGAGGTTTGGATCTTTTTGAGGAGTCGAGCTTCAGCAGGATTTTGTTATTTTGTGTTGGATGACCAGTTCTTTTTTGATAGATTGTTATATATATTGGTATTTCCTATCCATGCGGGTTGTGCGTGGAATATGAATTTTTGTTAAGTCCTCCCGTCGGTTCGGCGGGGGGTTGGATTTTCTGTGTTGTAGGAGGTTTTCCTACTGGTTACTCATGTAATTACCTGGGGTATGCCCCTTGAAAATTTATATTTTTTTCTTTTTTATGTTACAATTAATTATCCAAGAAAAAAAAAAAAGAATACCAGGTACTCTAGCGGCTCTTGTTGGCCCTTCCGTTGCTAATCCTGCTGTTGCTGCTTCTAATGCCACTAGAGCAGCAGAAGGATCCTCTCTAATTGCAAGACTAGGACTAAGTGGGCCCATGAGGTCCGCCCTCGGGAATACAACATAGTCCCCCGCCAGTTCTAACTAGGTCAACGCTAAAATCCCACAATATTCACAATGTAGTAAGAACAATCAAAACTTAACTTAAGGCGGTAGCCAATTTTGCTAAGGCAGCAGCCGAATTCTTACAAAGACAGTTATAAGTTGACCCTTCAGCTTAGGAAGAGTCAAATTACATGCTAGAGAACTTAGGCGTGAAGAAAGATCACACTTATAAATAAGCAACCCATTCCAACCAATCCCAAGTAATAAAGGAAAATCAAAAGCTGAGCATTAATTAAAAATTAAATCACAAATAGAGGAGGAGGAGGAGAATGAACGAATGGGTGAGGAGCAGTCGACCAAGCCACCACTACCGAGCTATTGTCGCATTGCTGTCGTTGTCAGTCACCATCGATGGTGTCGGTAAGCCTTTGGCGTCGGTAAGCCTTTGGCGTCTCTCTCTCTCTCTCTCTCTCCTCGATCCATCTTTTTTCCCTCTCGACTCTACCACCTAAACACCACCACCACCTCCATGAGCAACTACCACCACCACCTCCATGAGTACACTACCACCACCACCTCCATGAGTACACTACCACCACCACCCCCATGCACAGCACCACCACCACCGAGAACCCACAACCTCACCTCACCGCCACACCAAAATACCACCCTGTGCCACCACCCAAATTGCCACCAACAACCGCCTCCTCAACCACCTAGTGACTCCACCACACCGCCATGAACCACTATGACCACCTCCGAACCACCGCAGAACCGCCACAAACAAGAATCCTTTATTGAGTTTAAAAAATATGTTTCACCGAGCCACCTTCGGCCACCCGCCACCTTCACGTAGCCTCAAACGGCTGTCAAAACCGACATTCAAATTTTTCAAATGGAGGTTTCAAACTTTGACAAAAAAAATTAAGCTAAACTTTCCCCCACTTGTGCCTATTCCGTTTTCTGCTGAATGCATTCATGCATGACTAAATGGGCCTTGTGTTTGTTGTGTTTGTTGTGCTTGTTTTGCATTCTCTCCCTTACAAGACTTTTTTTATTAATTAAAAAGCTTAAACCAAATTATTTCGTGAAAACAAAATTTGATTTAAATCATAACAAAATTATGAAATTTTTTATTTAAAATTAACATTTTTCATATTATGAATTTTCATTAGTTTTTATAAAAAACAATTTTAAAGCTTAAATATCTAAGATTTTAAATGTAAACAAAAACAAGAATTTTAAATAGAATTAACTAAACTAAGTATTTTGGCATATCATTTAAAATTTAGATTTTGATAAAATATTAACTGAATTTTAAAATAAAGCTAAAAGCTTGGAAAATTTGAAAAAATAAAATAAACTATAAGATTTTATCACTAAAAATGGTATTTATTGTGTTGTTCTAGATTTGCAAGTTGTTGAACAAAATTAATCAAGTTATGCTAAAACCTGGTGAGTCATATGAAATCTTAATCAATTATGTTTTTGTTTATTGCTTTATTATTCAAATGTCTATGTGATATTTTAGATTATTAAAAAAAGCATAATAGTCTTTGTTTATGAAAATATACGCTTAAATTGAATTCTGTAAAGTATATATGGATAATGGTTTAAATGGAATCTCTGTCACTAACAATCCTTGAAGAGGAACGGGGGAGCTTCTCTCTCTACAGAAAGCTCTCCCTAAAGCGTCAATGGTGGTCCGTGTTCTCGGTGCCTCAGGTTCACAGTTCGATGGCAATAATGGGGTGAATCTAAGGCACTGGAGAACGATGGTGTTAGTCTAGTTCTCCCTCAAGGCATCCATGAACTTTGTAGCTTTGGCTTTGGAAGATCCTTATGGTGATTCCAGATCTAGGGTAAAGCTTCTAGAGCACAAATTAAGGTGGAGAGAAGATATGCTGATGGGGTTTAACAATCCTAAGGTTCGTAGCTATGGATTCGCGCTGCCTCGACTGAGCTTTGGCTTCATCAAGTGGCGTCTGGTTCTGCTCATGGTCATGAGTGGCTATTCGGATGGATACTGTAAGTTAGATTCGCTTGGATCTAGTTTTTTGGTTGATGAACCTGGTGTTGGTTGAACTACTAACAACTTTCTTATTCAAGCTTCGTTGGTTCATGTTCTTTTATGGTTCAAGTCATGTTTGGGTAGTAATCTGGTGATGATTTTGTTCAATTTCTGTACAAGTGGTTTTTTTTAGCCTAAAACATGAGATTTGAAGGTGGCATAACATTTGTGACTTTTTTTATCAGAGGTTTGGCTAACGTGACTAGACGAGTCGTTGTTCTAAACGACCATGGCTCTTCTGCATTGGCACTATAGGTTCGGTCCAGTGCATTGGTTTGCGATTGAGTTGTGGTGGTTTTTCATTGGTTCACTCCTAAGGTTGAAGATAACGGTTTGGGGTTACGCGCCATGGTGCGTGTGGGTTAGTGAACTTGCTCTGTGGTCTGTTGTTCTTTACAGAGCATGGGGGTTTTGCTCCAAACCATGGGCTATGCATCCTGTGTCAGTATCGCAGGCTTGATAAGTAAAATGCTAACCAATCCATCGGTGGTTTTTGGGAATCTGTGAGCTGGTTTTGGACAAGCTGTGGGTTGTTTCCTGCTAGGAGTTGTAGTGGAGTGTGGGGCCAGTTGTCTTTCGCTGGGTATTGTTATGAAACATGTGGTGGGGCCCTTTTCTGGGGGCATACCGAATTGTTGGACCCCTCAAATGTCTATGATGGTTACCTTTGAGGGGTTGTGCTTTGTGGAATGGGGCTTCGTGGTCCTAGTGTACTTAGTGAGCCCGCATTAAGGGCAATGGGTAAAGGGTAACGTTACTAGTTTGGGACTGGGGCCCTTGGACTGAGTGTTATTTTGGTAATTTGGGATCTTCTATACTGGGATTATGTGTATAATTATAATGGTAAGAAAGCTGGCTTTTATTTTAAGAAAGCTGAATTAAGGTCTCTTTATACGATCCCTTGGCACCTCTCGTTGAAAGTTCATTTGGTTTCTTTCTTGCACGGGCTTTCTTGAATTCTATCCTTTCCTCCCCTATCTCCGGGGAGTGTGATGCTGAATTGAGGAGTTGAGATTGCTTTGGTTTAGATGAGGATCTATCTGCACTTCTAGTATGGTACCTATGGTGTGGGTCATTTGGTGGTTCTTTGAGTAGGGTTCTAGTTAATGGTCTGCTCCGTTTGGATTCAATGGTAGAGTTTTCTTTTGGGATGGCTTACGTTTTCTCTAAGCTGGATTCTTGGGATCTGTTATGTCCATATCTTATTGCTAACTTGTAGGGGTTTCCATCGCTTATATTTAGCGACCCTGTGCACAGGGTAGGTTGGTAATTTGCTTAGACAGAATTTGAGCTGGAGTTTTTTGGGGCTAATTTGTCGGTTGCTTCTTTTGGCTAGCTAGGGGCCCATCTCCCTCTGGTACTTTACTCATAGATCTCTAATGATTCCTTTCAGTTGTTCTTTAGACCTGTGTTTTGATCCTTGGTGGTTCTGTTATCAGAATCTTTATTTGGCTGTAGAATTTTCTCTCAACTTATAGAGGATCTTTTGCAGGACTTATGAGGAGAGTATGTCTTCTCCTGCCTGAGGTTTAGAGCTTTTCGAAGAGCCAAGCTTTAGCAGGATATTTGTGTTAATTGGAGTTGGACGACTAGTTCTTTTGCTGGATTGGTTTTATCCTCTTATTTATGTCTATTTCCCATCCATGCGGGTTGTGTGTGGAATATGCTTTGTTAGATAGTTTCTCCCGCTGCCAAACAGGGGTTATGTGGGTCATGTTGTTCATGTTGTTAATGTTGTTTTCTTGTTATGTTGGTAAGTGATGTAACTACCTGGGGTATGCCCCTTGAAAATATGTACATTTTTTTTCTTTTCTTTTATGTTACAGTTAATTACTCAAAAAAAATCTCTGTCACTGTGGGATGTTGAAGATACCAGTGTGTATGAAATAAGGACGGAGTCACAAGCCCGGTGATCGTGGATTGATAATTTCCAAATGAAATGTAGGGTCACTCCTTAACTCTTCTAGCAGGAATCATTAAGTATTGTCATCTAAAATGAAAATTTAAAATAAGTTAGATATTTGTGTTCTCACACTAGCCATGCTAATGATGCTGTATTTCTTTTAGGTGAAACTCATGATTCCAAGTAAAAAGGCTATGTGAGAAATAAAAGGATGCAATAATTATAGTTTATATGTTGTTTTTTTCTTTTGTGTTGGTTCTGTAATATATTTCATCATGCCACTTTTGTTAACCATGTGGGTTTGACAGTGTTGTTTGTATTTATAACAACTTCACGGTAGAACTCTAAGGATCTTTTGTGAAATATAATGATAAAATATTTTGCACCACATATGTTAAGGTTATGTACTAAAAATTATATTTGAATTTTTGGTATTGTTTTTTAATAAGAACTATTTTTTTTATTTTAATAAGAATTTTTATGAGTAATGTATGCGTTTTATTATTTATTTAATATTGTGCATGTGTATCTTTTATTCTCCTTAGTAATTAATCTGGTGTGTAAAGTTCGATTTACACACGGAAGAGTAGATTAAAGGTTTTTTTGTAGAATAAAAATTTTGGTCCATAATTTAAATGAAATTGGACAAACAATCGGTACGATTATAGCATGGAGTTTTAATAGACCTGTATTGGTTACAGGCAACAAATAATAACGTCGTTTATTATTCCGACTCGCTGTGCTAGTACACTTTGTGTGTATTGAATAGAATTATGTTGGGATAATTAATTTTATACTGACTATATAATTTAATTTACACACTATGGTTATTATGAGTGCTTATGTTCTTAATCCTGAAATTATTATTTATTTGCGTATATTTAATATTCGTTATTTTGATTCATTAGAGGGTACGATCCTGTATGTGTCAATAATCTCAATGAGTTGGATAACGATATTAATTATATGGTGGTTATTAATTGTTGACAGAATCCACGTCCCGATTAGTCGGGATTGATGATACCCCCTTAAGGAAGCTAATAAGTTTTTTAACCGAGCTAAACCTTGTAGATGAATTTTATAATTCGACAGTCAAATCAGTTAAGTAGAAGGGCTTAAAATTTTTTTGAAGAAGTCGATTAAATATAATTGTCAGTAATTTAATTTAATCGGCAGGTATTTGTAATCTTAACTTGGTGAGAATAATAAGCATTTAATAACAGAAGTTTGAATAATAAATTTTGAGAATAAGGTTAAAAGTACAATTATGATTCTTTAGTGGAATGAATTATAATTTACGTTTTGTGAAATTGTTTCGGGTTGAGGCCGAATTTTATAATTACATTAAAAGCCCATATCTTATTTACTCCACAGATCTCTGTTGTAATCTATTTATATGTCGTTATAACCCAGGCCGCTAGACGATCCATTCATATAATATTTTAGGGTTTTCACGTAACGTGAGAACCAGAACTAGAAGAGGTAACCAGATAAAGTTCGGAGCACAAAGGATCTAAACCCACACTTAGTTTGTGTCTACGGCATTCAGGAATATAGCAGAAGATCTGATCGGAGAAAAGATTGTCGGTTGATTGCCGTGCTGATCTTTGGATTCAACTTCAAGAACAGAAGCGTGATCAAATCAGTGGGATCGAGCAAGTATAATTCCTATTCTGCCTTATGAGTGTATCAGGTTTCTGTTTCGGGTATCGGGATTTAGTTTTGTACATCCCATACGGTTTTCGTCCGAACAGTTTCCCCGTCCATCCGGACGGTTCGGCACTGCACAGGTTTTTTGATATTGATCTTGTGCCACTCTGTGTGTTTGATTCAATTTGAATGCACCATCTCAGTTTTTTGGGATTCAATTATCTTCAATATATTCTTTTCTTTCCATATTCAATTCAAATTAAATAAATAAATAAGAAAAGAGAGAAATCAAAATAATGCAAATATTAAATAATTTTAATCCTAAAAATAATAATGAATTTTAGGCCTTTGGTTTGATTTATCTCACTCGCCGGTTACGACCCTCTCTTTGTGTTTAGGTTGTGACACCACCAACACCCACCATCACCGCAAGCCACCACCACCTCGAACCACCACACCGCCGCTACCCGCTACCTCCTCAATCACCTAGCGCCACCATAGTACCTCCATGACCCACCACGGCCATGCCGGACCACCCCAAAACCACCGGCCAACAAAATTCTCTTCTCCAAAAAAATTTGAAAAAATAATCCACTAAGCCACCTTTGGCCACCAACCACCGCCACCACAGACAATCGAACCCGCCACCGAGCATATGTCTAGGACTGCCTTGCCACCACCTTCGTACAACCGTCAATGGCTGCCAATTTCAACATTCGAATTTTTTGAACGAAGAGTCCAAAGTTAGACAGAAAAAAACCAAAAATTCTCTCATGCGCTTGATTCTTCCTCTCTCTCCCTCTTTACTTGCATGAGCTACACTACTATTGCATGGGTCATTCTTTGCATGAGAAATCAAGATTTTTTTTGGCACTTCCATATTTTATTATATGAGAATTTCTAATGTAATAAAATAAAGATAAAATTAAGAAATTATAAATTATAAATATGGCATAATAATCTAAAATGTAGGATTTTTTCTTAATTACTATTTTAATATGTTTTATCTAGATTTGGAATTTTGGACAATCGTGATTGAATAATTTCTACTAAATTGGTGAATCATTTGATATCAAAGTAATTCAAAATTTTTAATTTACTGCTTTATAATTATCAACGTGACATGATTATATCAATAATGATTGGTTATTGCGAAATATTAGTATGTGAGTGTTATAAAGCGAATAATGATAGTTTAAATAGGGTCTCGGAATGGTAAAATATATTAGCGATGAGGTGGCATAAGAGAGTTGAGTCACGGCCAGGTGAATATAGAATGATTATCTCTAGCCATACATAAATGCAATATGCAATATGCAATTTTTGAAAATAACTAATATACATATTAATATTAAATTTTAAATCATGTTATGAAGTGATTTGTGTGATCTAGAGATGTAAAAAAAGCCCGTGGCCCGTGGCCCGTGAGCGGCCAAATGTCCGTTACTGTGCGGACCTAGCCCGACTCGATCCCATAGCCCCCAACCCCAGGCCTGGGCCACCCCCTCTAAGCCCGTAAGCCAGCTCGGCTCGATGCCCGAAAGCTTAGGCCCGCCCACTTCGGCCCGTCCCAAGCCCGCCCAAAAAATTAGGCCCGGCTCGAACGCCTCTAACGGTCAATTAGAATAGTTTAATAACTAATAAATTAGTCAACTAATAAACAAATACAATATAAACTTATACTAAACAAATACAGTATAAACTTATACTAAATAATTATCTAGTTAATTAAAAATAATACATTATAAACTTATAATAATATAAACTATGATAAATTAGTTTAATAACTAATAAACTAGTCAATTTACTATAAACTAATAAGTTTACTATAAACGAATAAGTTTATAGTTTATAATTAAATAACTAATAAAATAATAAAATTATATTTATATAATATAATAAACTAGTAACTAGTTTATAGTTTTACTTAAAAAATTATTATTATAAGTTTAATACATTAGTTTATAATATATAAACAAATAAATTATTACTTATAAACTTATATAATATAATAAACTTTAAGTTTATAATTTTTAAGTTAATACATTAACTACTACTAATAAAATAGTACACTAACATTATATTATAAATTTATAAACTAAATAACTATAAAAATAATAAAAATAAAAATTAAACAAAAAGAAAACCCCAAAAAAATCCAAAGTCCGTCCAAAGCTCGGGCCGAGCCTAGTACCCCTAAGATCTGAACCGACCCCCGAACCAAACAGTCCATCCCAATACAGCCCGAAGATTTGGCGCAACCCACTGAGCCCGGACTAAACTTGGCTGGCTCAAACCACGGTCGGGCCGGGCCGGGCCGGACCAAAATTACACCCCTAGTGTGATCTTGTATGTATGCAATGCACCATAATGACAATTATGTGAAGTTTTTCAATTAAAATAATTTATCCCTTTCACATGAATATTTAAACAAAAACATGAGTTTTTGGCCACTTAATCCAACAATCGAAATAACAAATCACCAAACTTCTTAGCCTCATTTCCGTTCTTCAGAGTAAAAGACTTAGCTAAAATATTTTTATGTATACTAGTCGAGCGGACTGTGTTATGCATGGTCGTTATCTTCGGACGCCACTAATTAATTTTGTTTGGATAATAAGTTTTATTTTTAAATATTATAGCTGAGTAATATGAAAAAGAAACCCCAAAAAAAAAAGAGAAGATAGAATAGTAGCTCTGCAATTAGTGCCAAGCCTTTCCTTTGAAATTCAAACAAGGTGCTCCAATTGCAGTTGCCGTAAATAAGTTGAATGCCCTCAATGATCGAAAGATCACCTTTCTACCATGTCCTAATTATAACTATAATTTCTTGGAGAGAGGCAAAATCTTCTATACCGATTCATGGTTTCTAAAACAAACACATTATGGCCGGGATAGTTTCGTGTTAACATCAAGGATCAAATTCGTTTCGTACTGTTGTTTTAGCTAGCATAGAAACGGAAACATCAAAATGTTTTCGTGACGTTTCAAAAACATTTCGAAAGAGAAAACAAAAATATAAAATATAATAAATGTTTTTGGGCCGAAATTGTTTTGGTCATCTTTATTGAAACAAAAGGAATTTTGTTTCATGGTTAACATGAGCCACAACCTCACAGGATGTTTTCGAATCCAGGCCCAAATGTCTAGCACAGAGCTGGAGAATCTCATAACCATTATCCGGTTAAACCTGCCAAAGACTTGCTCAAATCCATACGCTTCTAATCAAAGCCTACCCAATAGCAATTGGCCGCATCCAACCATGCTAAAGAGGCTAGCAGTACCTAGCAATTGTTGTATTCAATTGTACAATTCAACACAAATTTGTACACACTTTAACTGGTTTTTTAAACATTTATGGTTCCAGGGATTTTGACTTATGATCATGCGCCAAAAACCTAAGGCGACCAATTGCTGTAAGATGGAGTGACCATAAGCGCATAAATAACACGACTTAAATTACAATACCGATGGTTACTGACTTGGTAAATGCAGACACCCAATATTCTAATTGCTTGATTGACAAAGAAATGATCTTGATTTTTTTTTTACCTATTTGGCAAAGATATGATACATGGTTACTGCTTAAACAGCAAACCAGAGTTGAAATTGGCATAATTTGAACAACTCCTCACCCTTAAGGTGAAGAAAAGTTGCCCCAAAACTGTGCTTGCGAGGGCCACCAAACATAAGATCCTTTGACAGCACCCCCAAACATGCGACCAAAAGGATTTTCACTTCTGTTGGCTTACTAATAGTTTAGACTGAGCTTCAGTCATTTATAATCAAATTAACTAATGAGCCATTATTCTGTATAAGCCTTGCAACTGAAAATGCCAAGTCTTCAACTGGTCTACTATGAACTGGACCACCAAATTCTGTATACTTGAGGATAGAACAAAAGGACGAGAATAGATATATTGGGTAGTACACTGTGTGTAATAACCCCGGTCGGTGAAAATATAGCATTGAGACGAGTCTGTAGGTCCTGTGAGCTAGAGGTCGTCGGCCGCCGTTTAGAGCTTGATTTCATCATTCTCGACATAACCATGTTTGACATCATTCTAGAGATGGATTGGCTTACCACATATTGTGCCTATATCGACTGTGATCAACGAAGGGTATCGATTTGTACACCGGAGGGTGATTATTTTTGTTTCATGGGTGATCAAGACGATGGTTCAGTGCCATGCCCAGTGTTGTGCGAAATCGAGGGAACCTTAGTTTCCTCTTTTCAGCTCTCACGCTGGACGAGGCTATGGGTGTTCGGGGAGAGTTTTCCCCTATAGTTTGTGACTACCTAGATGTCATTTTTGACGATCTATTCGAATTATCACTGATATTAGAAAGCGAATAATAGAAAACCGTACCCAAAAAGATAGGCGAGCACTCTTATTTATAATAAAGTTAGAAAACATCATTACATTCATATACCCACACACACCGGATAATAAATATATAATAATAATACTTAATATGATATATATCAAACACCCCCCTTAAGCTGAAGCATATATATTACCATGCCTAGCTTGGTACATAAATATGAGACATGCGGACCCGGTAGGAGTTTAGTGAAAATATTGGTCACCTAGTCCCCTGTAAGAACTAACTCAAAAGTAACAACTCATTTCTAATATTCCGCACGAACAAAATAGCAGTTAATCTCAATATGCTTCATTCTCTCGTGAAATACTAGGTTTGTGGCAATATAAATAACTGAGGTATTATCAACCTAGAGTCTGACAGATCCTCGAATAGGGAAGTGCAACTCTGTCAAAATATGCTGTAGCCACATAATTTCAACAGTCGCTAAAACCATAACCTGGTATTCGGCCTCAACACTCGATTGGGAGACCATAGTTTACTACTTATTTTTCTAGGAAACCAAATTCTCACCAACAAAGATAGAGTAACCAGATGTGAATCGCCTGTCAAAAGTATATCTAGCCCAATCAGTATCAGAGTACCCTTCCATGCCTATATGACCATGATTAGAAAACTGGATGCCCTTCCCTGGGTTTTTGTGCAAGTACCGAAGGATGCATAACACCGCTTGCTAATGAGGAACACGAGAATCAGACAAAAACTAACTTACTACACTCACTGAGTAAGCAACATTTGGACGAGTTGTAGTAGTAAGATAATTCAGTTGTCCCACTGTACGGCGATATTGGTCAGGATCAGAAAGAGGCACTCTTTCCTTTGGTTCTAGTTTGACATTAGTCTCCATAGGAGAGTCCACTCCTTTAGCATTCATATATCCTGCGCGCTCCAGAATATCAAGAACATACTTCTGCTGAGAAATGAACCCACCTTTCTTATTCCTGGTTACTTCAATGCCCAGGAAATATTGAAGTTCACCAACCCATGAATGATTTAAGCTCAGCAATCCCTCCACTGTCACTACCAGTAATAATTGTCATTACATAGACGACAAGTAATATGCATCCCACTGAGGTATGACGAAAGAATACAATATGATCCTTTACAGATTATTTAAGACCAAACTCTTGTACTACAAAACTGAAATAGCCAAACCAGGCCATGGGGGATTGCTTCAGACTATATAAGGAGCGCTTTAATCGACAAACATGATGAGGAGACCCCTTCTAAGCAACAAAGCCGGGTTGTTGCTCTATATAAATCTCTTTCTCCAAATTACCATGAAGAGATGCATTCTTCACATCGAGTTGATATAAGGGCCACTGATGAGAAGCAACCAGCGATATGAACTGACGAACAGAGGCTATCTTTGCAACAGGCAAAAATGCATCAAAGTAGTCAAGCCCATAGATTAGAGCATAGCCCTTGGCCACTAAACGAGCCTTCAAAACTCAAGGGAGCCATCAGAATGAAGTTTGACTGCATAGACCCACTTACAGCCGATTATAGTCTTCCCCAGAGGAAGACGTACCAGGTCCTAAGTATTATTTGCCTTAAGAGCTTTCATTTTCTCAATCATAGCCTTGCGCCAACCTGGATGAGAAAGAGCATCGACAACAGAGCAAGGTAAATTATGCTGATCAAGAATATTAACACCCCGCTAGACAGTAGCCGGTAAACCACAATAGGATGTAGTATATAAGGGATGATCTCTACAGATACGATAAGACTTGCGTAAAGCAATAGGAGGATCACTTACCTGATCAGAGGTTGGATCCGGCTGAGAAGATACTGACTCGAGTAGAGGAGAGGTGTTGGAGCCTGGTGATACTGAGGAGTCGGAGGATGATGAAAGAACAAGTGCCTTGGAGACAGCAGGTGGAGACTCCACGGGAACATCAACTGGAGGACTAGTCACAGGGGACGGATGCCACTGGTAAATTAGGGGAGGACGGATACAGCAAAATCTGACCTAAACTATCATCAACACAGGAGAAAGGTGGAGTAGCCGAGCCATAGAATGGAGTAGATTCAACAAACACCACATCTCGGGAAATAATAAAGCGTCGCAAGTCAGGACTGTAACACCAATATTCTTTCTAGGTTTTAGGATATCCCATGAAAGCACACTTTAGTGCGCGAGCATCCAACTTTGTTACAGTTGGCCTGGTATCGCTCACATAGCAGACACACCTAAAGATCTTGAGCGATAAAGAAAAAAATCTACTGAGGAAGTAAAGCAACAAGGGTGTAGCACCATGTAGGACAGAGGAGGGCAATCTATTAATAAGATAATATACAGTCATCACAGCTTCACCCCAAAATACTTTGGGAACTTGCATCTGAAACATCAAGGCACGTGCAGTTTTCAAGAGATGTCTATTCTTTCGCTCAGCCACCCCATTCTGCTGAGGTGTGTCAAGATATGACGTCTGGTGAATAATTCCATGTGTACGCAAGTATGAACCTAACACGCCACCAACGCAATCACTTCCATTATCACTAGGGAGGATTTTCACAGTTGTGCCAAATTGAGTATGAACTTCATTATAAAAGGCAGTAAATACAGTAGGTAATTCAGACCGCTTTTTCATAAGATAAGGATAAGTACTGCGAGAATAGTCATCCACAAAAGTCACAAAATACCAAAAACTAAATAAAGAAGTGACAGGACACGGGACCCAAATATCTGAGTGAACTAAAGAAAAAGAACTCATGGTTCTATTATTCTGTCTGGACACATATGGCATACGTAGGTGCTTAGCAAAACGACACGACTCACATTTTAATTGTTGAACCTACCTGAAATTGGGACATAGTTTCTTTAAACTTGGCAAGGATAGATGACCCAGCTCGTGAGACCCAGAACCTTGTTCTTTCATGATATTTATATGCATGACGTGTTTATTTCAGTATATGAATAGTTTCGATGCATGAGTTATGTTTTAAAGTTGTAGAACATCATGTAGAAATGTGTTATACGCATTTTGGAGTTGGTAGAGGCTTGTTTGGCTTGTGTTTGGACAAAAAATCTTGTTTCAGCGTCTAAAACACACTGCCCAGCTGTTCAGTCGACTGGAGGGCATGGCCCAGTCGACTGAATCAAAAATTTTGGGTTCGGTCGACTGAACTTGGAGGTTCGGTCAATTGGACAGTGTATTTTTCCGTTTTCTATAAATATCCCAGTGGCGGAGTTTTTGAGAAAAACATTTCTTCCAAGCTAAGTTTTTCCTTTTCTCTGTCTTCTCTCTAGCTTTGAGGGCCTGGGGCTTGATTTTGTGTTTGATCCTTTGTGGATCCTTGCTATCGAGGCCAAGGCTTAGCATCCATCCGGTCGAATTCTCGTTCTGACGCCGTTCAGTTTTGAGACGTCGAGTTCTTGACTCTCCGAGGTAGAATTCTAGACCCTATTGCTGTATAAGGGTGATATATGTAATTATATGTATTTTCACCGGGTAGAAAATACATCAAACGTGATTTTCATGTGTAAACCTTGGTTTTGGGTAAAAGTGAGTTTTTACGCATTTTCTTGGTTGTATACGTGATTCGGGTACGTGGTATTCGGAGTTTTCAAAATGAGGTTTGAAAACTAGCTGTTTTGTGAAAATGGTAAAAAACGTCTTTTTGGAGGTTTGGACCTAACCCGCGGGGTTGAGTCTCAACTCTTAAACATTTTGTTGAAAATGGTTTTAGATCTCCATGTTGATGGATTGGATATCTTTTTATACATATGGTGTATAAACTATTTTGTGGGTTTTCATAGTTGAGCTACGGTGGGTTTTTAAATGTGTCCATAGATGTACCGTGACAGTGTGGTTTTAAGTTGGGCTTCTATTGCTCCTTGGTGGAAGTCTAAAAACGTGCACAGAGTGGGTTTGCTACGGTCCCTCGAGTTAATCCCCGTAAACGTGGTTTGGTTAGCTTCGTCCAATGGCCGTGGAAATCCGTAAAGAAGTATGTTGCCCCATGAGTAGCTTTATTGTTGTGACTCCGTATAGAACTTATCATTATCTAGCAGGCCTTAAGTGGTTCAGGACTAGGATAATAGACGCGAGTCTATAGTTGTTACCTTTGTCTGTGAGACAGAGTCGATACATAGGATTACATTTTATCTTTCTTCTCGACTTAGTGGCCTGAGTCAAGCTTACTATATATTTTATAGCTTTCCCTTAACTGTGGCATGATATCTGTTAGGATGATATGCATAGTTTGAAGGATGAAAAATGTGGGGTTTTATGAGATAAAACCTTTTTGAGACTCGTGTCAGTCTGATGGAAAACTTGTGATTTTTTAGAGAAAAAACTTTTTTGGCTCTTGTGTTTGAGCCTGCATGTGTGTAATTGCATAGCCTGCTTTACAGCTTTATTGTCTATGTTCTATTAGGCTTCGGTTCACAGTGTGGGATTTTGCTGTAAACCTTTTCAGGTGAGCATGAGGAGTTGACCTAAATTCCTGTGGTGGCGGAAGAATAGCTGTAGTTTCCATGTTTTGGACATTTACTTATACATGTGACATCTGTTTCAGAAGGCTGGTTTTGTACGCCTTGAGGCGATATACTTATTCATGTATGAGATTGCATGTTTATAGTTTATGAGAATTGAACTATGGAGATTTTTATCCAAATGATGTATATTTTTGAGTTGATGGTTTTCCAACTGTAAATCTTATTTTCTCAAACTGTGTTTTGGGTGGGCTTTCGCGTGACCTTGGTGCTTGGGGCGTGACACAGCCGACAATGTATATCCAATATCAGAGACGATAGCCCGAAGCATGCAACATCCGACGTCTCATCCAGCACATACAAGCCACCTACCACCCGTCCTCTATTAATAGTACTCCTCGAAGCTAGATTCTGAAAAACACAATGATCAGGAAAGAAAGTTACTGAGCAGTTCAGATCCCGGGTAATACGACTCACAGATAGTAAGTTAAACAGATTCGCAGGACTATGTAAAACATCAGAGAGTGTAATGGATGGAGATAAAATAGCTACTCCCTGCCCTTTCACCGCCAACGTGCCTCCATTGGTAACCATCACCCCACTGTGTTCAGAGGTCAATTGACAAGGAAAAAGAGTCCTTGTGGAGTGGGTCATATGGGTAGAAGTAACCGAATCTATCACCCATGATCTGGGGGTAATCATACATGCTGCTGGATTACCTGCAACGGTGGCGGATGGAGTGTCAGCTGTGTTCCCAATCCTCATCTGTACGAACTGATCATATTCCTCCTGCGTCATATCTATAGTTCTCTGCTCAGAAGGAGGAGCGTCATATTCGGCCACGGCATTGGCCACCGAGGATGTGGGACGTCCATGCCGCTTCCAACACGAGCACTGTAAATCTCCCTGCTCTCCACAATAGTAGCAGGTTCTGGTGTCACATCCACTGCGACCTCTGCCGCGTCCTCCATCACGGACTCAACCTCAGCCGCCATCACCACGGCCTCCATCACGACCTCTACCACGAAAACAATCTCGACCTCCACCACAAAAGACACCTAATGTTGTATGATCACCTTGGTCAGTAGTAGTAACCTAAGGCTCATCTTTACTAATTGCTCTGTTCATCCATCTAAATACCTCAGATTAAGATGGAATATCAGACCCAGCCAAGATCTGTGAATGTGCATAGTCAAGTTGCTAGTTCACCCCAGCTAATAAACAAATAACCAAGAACTACATCTTCTGCTCCATGAAAATCTCATGTCGATTAATAAAAGGTACCAAACGATCATACTTAATAGGTAATACCTTGAACTCTGTGAAGTAATCTTGAAAAAAGTCGCTCTCCCTGCTGTATCCTATAGATACTCCGCATCACATTATACAATCTGAACAAGTTATTACTCGAAGCAAATATCTCCTCGAGGATAGTCCACACCTCTCAAACAATGATGACATTAGCCATCAAAATCTCAATGGAAGGCTCCGTTGAATTCAACATCTTACTAAGCAGTCTGGCGTCATCCCTCTTCCACCTTTTATATTTTCATCAGATCCTTTCTCAGGAGGATCGTTGAACAAATGGTCCTCCTTTTTCATGCCTTCAATTGTTAGCAAGACCTTCTTCTTCCATAACACATAGGTTTGTGGTCTAGTTAATCTTGAATTCACAAGCCGTGTGGATGATGAAAACACATATGTGATTCCTTTTCTATCAGTACTCATTTGAGTTTCACCAACTCGTCTTTCAGTACTCATTGGAGAGTCTCCAACCCTTGTCGAACTCTCAGTCGACATCACAATCAAGCAATAGCAAGGAACCACACACAACTACTCCAACGCCAAATAAACCACAATTACAACTTTAAATAATCATACGTGGACCACCAACATACCTTCAAACTATTACCATAGATTCAAACACCCTGGGATAGTTTCATAGACCCTCAAAACAGCAGCTAGATTTTTTCTTCAAGACTATCGGTACCTGCAGGATCCAAGGAAAGAACCACGGCAGCCCCTAGAGCAGCAAAACAGCAGCTAGGGTTCCCCTAGGGCTGTCGGCACTTCAGCACAGAGAGAGAGAGAGAGAGAGAGAGACTGGCTGTGGGAGGAAAAGAGGCTGTCGACACCTCCCAACAGTAGCTAGAGTGTTAGAAGATGGTATCGGCCAAGGTTTCAGATGTCAGATGGGTCTGTCGATAGCTTCCAGAGATGGTGAAGGGTAGCTGGCATACCAGGGAGGGAGAAAAGAAGCAAGCGGTGCTGGAGAGAGGCTGTCGGCATCTCCAGCCTTGAGAAGGGTAGTCGGAACTGAAGAGGGAGGAGAATAGAGGCAGGCAGTGCAGGGAAGAGAGGGCTGTCGGCACTATTGGAGGCTAGAGAGAGGGAGATCGGCACCCGTCGGTACTGTTGAAGAAGAATAGAGGGTTGTCGGCACTATTGAAGGAGAATAGAGGGTTGTCAGCACCATTGGAAGTGAAAGAAAGGGAGGTCGGCACCCATCGGCACTGTTGAAGGAGAATAAAGGGTTGTCGGCACTAGAGCGGGTTGTCGGCACTGGAGCAGGTGTCAGGGAAGTTTGTCGGCACTATTGTAGGCTGAAGGGAGGTCAGCGGCTGGGTGACTGGGTGGCTGGGTGGCTGTCGACACTGTTTGGAGGAGAGGGTTAGGGTTAGGGTTAGGGTTAGGGTTTCATAGAGGCTAGGATTTCATGGTGGCTCTGATACCATGTTATTAGAAAGCGAATAATGGAAAGCCATACCCAAAAGGATAGGCGAGTACTCTTATTTATAATAAAGCTAAGAAACATCATTACATTCATACACCCATACACACTGGATAATAAATATATAATAATAATAATAATACTAATACGATATATATCTAACCACCACCACCTCGTGAGGTAGAGTTTTTTACCGGTCTTGTTCTAAGAGCCGCTCCGATTTCGGTGCCATCTTAATCATTGTGCACCAGCAGAGTTGCGGGAGCTTAAGGTATAATTTCAGGAGTTGTTAGATAGGGGGTTTATACGCTCGAGTACGTCGCCGTAGGGAGCTCCGGCCTTGTTTGCCAAAAAGAATGATGGGTTCTTGAGATTGTGTATTGACTATAGAAAGCTAAATCAAGTAACGGTGAAGAATAAGTATCCTATGCCAACAATTGATCATTTGTTTGATCCATTAAAGGGTTCAAGCTGTTTTTCAAAAATTAACATAAGGTCGGGGTATCACCAATTGAGGATCAGAGAATAGGACATAGCTAAGGCCACTTTTCGAACTCGTTATAATCACTACGAGTTCTTAGTCATGTCATTCGGTTTGACGAACGCGCCTGCGACGTTCATGGAATTGATGTACCGAGTGTTTTGTCCAATGAAGCACGGATACGGATACGATACGAATATGGCGATACGAAAAAATTAAAAAAAGTAGAATACGAATACGGTTAGGATACATTAGTAAATTTTATATATATTAATATATATTTATATTTAGTATTATATTTAATCGAAACATTTATAATTTCAGCAATCAACAATGAGCAATCATAACAACAATTTAATAAATCAGCAATTAACAATTATAGCAACAATTTAAATTTTATTTGTAATTTTAGTTAACAATTAATCAATTATGCATTACAGACTATTGGCTAATAGTATAATACCATACCTACAATTAAACAATTAGTAGTACTCACCATCGAAAGAGACATATGAGGAACATCTATATATCGCCCTACATCTTTTGAGGGAACATCGGCTGGATGCAAAATTTGAGAAGTGTGAATTTTGGATACCAGAGGTGAGGTTCCTTAGGCATGTGGTGTCAGGTGATGGAGTGTCTGTGGAATTTTCAAAGATTGATGCAGTAATGAGTTGGAAACAACCGAAGAATGTGTTTGAGATTCGCAGTTTTCTAAGTTTGGCAGGCTACTACCAATGATTCGTGAAAAACTTTTCTCGACTCGCCGCACTGATGACTCGCCTTACGCAAAGAGGAGTCAAGTTCGTTTGGAGTGAGTCTTGTGAGTTAGCATTCCAGGAACTAAAGAAAAGATTGACCAGTGCACAGGTGTTGGTTATTCCAAAACGAGGTTTGGGTTACTCGGTTTATTGTGATGCTTCGCGTGATGGTTTGGCATGTGTCTTCATGCTAGAGGGTAAGATTGTAGCTTATGGATCTCAGCAGTTGAAGACTCATGAACAGAACTATCTGACACATGACTTAGAATTAGCAGCCGTGGTTTTTGCCTTGAAGGCATGGCGGCACTATCTTTACCGTGAGCATTTTGAAGTTTTCTCGGACCACAGAGTTTGAAATACTGGTTTTCTCAGAAGGACATGAATCTACGCCAGCGGAGGTGAATGGAGTTTATGGAGAACTGCGACTTTGATCTTCAGTATCACCCGAGGAAGGCCAATGTTGTGGCCGAAGCTCTTAGCAGGAAATCTCATGGTTCGTTAGCTTCTATTACCTTCCGAGAGTGGGACATGCTACAGGAGGTTATTGAGTTTGATTTGTGTCTTGGGGAGACAGAGGAGGGTGCGACCTTATTCTCAGTGGTTTCACGACCTACGTTGAATGTTCGTATTATGGAAGCTCAACAAACATATCAGGAAACTCAAATGTTACGGGATCATGTTGTTAGTGGAGCAGACACCATGAGGTGGGTTATGAGCTCGGATCAGAGTTTGAGATTTGCTGGCAGAGTATTTGTACTGGAGTCATGCTGTGACGTGTTACGTGAGTTCCACCATTCTCGTCGTGCAATACATCCGGGAGGCACCAAGATGTATCCCGATTTACGCCGACAGTATTGGTGGAAGAGAATGAAGAGGGATGTAGTTCAATTTGTTTCTCAATACCTAACTTGTCAGCAAGTGAAGGCAGAATAATAGAGATCAGTAGGATTGCTACAACCATTACCGGTGTCAGAGTGAAAGTGGGAGAACGTTATGATGGATTTTGTATCTGGACTTCCAAGATTGCCTAAGGACATGATGCTATCTGGGTTGTGGTTGACAAACTAATGAAGCCTGCACATTTTCTTCCCATGCATGTAAAAGATTCCGTAGACAAGTTGAGTAAGTTGCATGTCAGTGAGATTGCGTGGTTACACGTTGTGCCTCTCTATTATTTCTGACCTAGACCAACCTTTCACGTCACGTTGAGAGCTTGTGTACTCGATTTTTTGAGGTTCTTGGGAGGACCATTTGCAGTTGGTAAAATTTGCATATAATAATAGCTATCAGTTTAGTATTGGGATAACACCTTTGAGGCCTTGTATGGCAGGCCGTGTAGGTTGCCAGTTTGTTGGACAGATGTGGGGGAAGTGGCAAGTTTGGGACCTGACTTGGTACGGGAGACAACGAAGAAGATTATCATGATTCTCCAACGCTTAGTGACAGCCCAGAGTCGTCAGAAGAATTACACAGACCAAAGAAAAAGGCCTTTAGAGTTTGGGGTGGGGGACCATGTGTTTATGAGGGTTTCGTCACGCCAAGGTTTGATGAGATTTGGCCGTCGCGAGAAGTTGTCGCTGCGCTTCATTTGGCCGTTTGAAATCCTTGAGAGAATTGGGGAGGTGGCATACCGTCTAGCCTTGCCTCCTCAGTTGTCATCTGTGCATAACGTGTTTCATATTTCCATACTTTGAAAATACAAACCTGACCCGTCACATATCTTGGATTGGGCTAAGTTGCAGGTGGATGAGTACATTTCTTTTGAGGAATGACTCGTGAAGATTTTGGATACGAAAGAACAAGTGTTGAGAGGGAGAACCATTGCTTACGTCAAAATTCTTTGGCTTTAACACGGTGTCGAGGATGTTACATGGGAGCAATGAGTCCGAAGTCCGTGCTAGATACCCGGAGTTGTTTTCCTCATGACCTCGTAACGAATTTCGGGGGTGAAATTCCTTAAGGGGGAAAGAGTTTGTGAGACCCGGTTCTTTTCTATTTTGTATATATACTCTCTACGTGCTAGATATCGTTTTAGTTGTTATGGAAAGACATGTTTCTATATATTTTATGCATGTGTTCGCTTAGATATGTATGTTGATTTCAATTCCGGTCATGTTAACGCATAGTAGAAAGTTAGCAAAGTTTTCTGGGGAAAGACCGCTGGCGAAAAATCTATAAAGTCAGCTAGTAGCATAAGACTTTGATCCAAAACTTCTCCTACAAGCTTCACTTTATACACAACCTAAAACCTCTACCTTCTCTCTAGATTTTGGGTTGCTTCGGGCTTAGATCTTGGCTTTTCGAGGGTGGATCGGTGTTCTCCTCGCCAAGAGTTTCGCGTTTATCCGTGTAGATTTTCATTTCGGCGACTTTGGTTTTTCGCCAGTGGTTAAAACTTCGAGTTTTAACTCCTAACGGTAGGATTCTAGACTCTTGCATTAAAAGCATGTTATATGTGATTATACGCATTTTATCGAGTTAAAATGCTATGGGTGTTGGGTTTTTGTGTTAAAACCTTGTTTGGTTGGGATAAAAGCATGTTTTATTATCCTAAGGTTTATTACAAAATTGGTGGATGTGTACACTTGTGTTTTTTTAAAGAATGAGTTTTGAAAACCAAAAGAGAATGTGATTTTGTTGCGAAAACATGATTTTTGGTGTTTGGAGCTAACCCTAGG
>JAUMHN010071906.1:0-26491 GCA_032360265.1 Heliamphora ciliata
TTTAGGTTTTCTTTTATATTAAAAGCCACCTTGTGATATATTACTACATATATCAAAGATAATGATAAGAATATATACTCTCTTTCCTAAAACTAAGAAAAAGATATATACCTTCCATAAATTTGCCCAATATATATTCTTAATCCCATGATGAGACTTTTATGTAGAAATTTTCCACTTTCCTTGTGTCCCAAAATAACAACATTAATTTGCCCAATTCCAACACCAATATATGTGATCATACTATAATTGAGTATGTATCACCAACTCACGATGCAACTCCAAGATTCCAAGTTAAATCTCAAATTTCATAAATTAAATCCAACCCTTGGTTCGACTATCCCACAAGTTAAAATATAGTCAAAACGATGTAAATCCAATAATTTGGATAAGAGTCCATGAAGTTAACCTTCATGCAATCAACACTTTACTACAACACACACTTAAGCTTTATATACAAGGTCTTCTTTCAAATACTTAGGTTGACTTTAATTTCAACTTTAAGACTTTAAAGTAAATCTCCAAATCTCAACCTTTAAATCTTTGTATATACTTCCCATTTTAGTTAATTTTCATAAAAACAACTCACATAACCGCATGAACTAGTTTTCCCATTTCGAACTTCCAAATCCTAGAATTTAAATTCTCAATTCAATCTTTAATCCAATTTTTATCAAGTTACAAAGATTAAATAACCATTCAACCGTTCCAATTTTGGTCTTCCGTACAATTTCTATGAAACTACCACCATAACTAGGATTTAAATATATAAAATTTCCAAATTTTCCCATTAAATTATCAATCTAGCTTAAACCCACAAATTTACAAGTTACAAGGCTCAATTAACTCACTAAGAATCCCTATTTAATCATTGTACTAAAATATCATAAAATCACATCATTAAATCATGAGTTAAACCAAGATTTTAACCAAACAGCCAAAATCTTACCTCAGTGAGCCAAAATCCCCAATTTTTCAGAACCCAAGATTTTCGGCCATCAACAAATACGGCTCCTTAGGCACGAATTAATCCCCGTATAGCCTCTAATTTGATGTTTAGCTTCTTTAATTTGAGTGAGTGGAAGAGATTTAATCCAATCTCCAAGCTTTTAGCTTCATTCATAGCGAATACGCAGAGAAAAGGAAAAAGAGGAACCGAAGAAGAAGACACCGGCGGCGTTAGCTAGAGGTGGCCAGGTGAGGTTGCCAGCAGGGATGCGTGGGGAAGGCGACGCCGGCTGTCACGGTGGCGGGGCAAGGGAGGCACGGCGGCGGTTGGTCGCTCGTCGCTCGCTCTGTTTCTCTGCTCTTTGTTTTTATAATTCTCAGCTTTGCCTGAAATGAACTTTAAAACTTTTTTTTTTCAATAATTCTAGAGAATTCCACTTAATTCTCACATTTATTAAAAAAAACCACCACCTTCTTTAAACCTCCACTTTAATTTGGCGTGCCACCCCCATTCAACGTGCAATCTTTATCATCGAAATTATCTATGTCAATTTAATTATATCAATAGAGTTTATTAAAGAATAAAATACATTTAATAATAAATAACCTAGACCGGGTCTCCACACACATCTATTTTAAGTCTTCTTTTAGGGCGCTCGTGTGGTGAGGAATTCAAAGGAAGCTACCGTTCAAGTTCTAATTCAAGTTTGTGGTCTTAAGGACACGCTTTAGGGCTAAATGGCATTATACAAGTCAAGATCAGTATTCTTTTCTTTATTTTCAGTCATTTTTATTTATTTTAAATATTTTAAGCATATTTTAGGCTAATATTTAAAGATTTTATGAATTTTATAAATTTTTGACGCTTGACCCATAGACAAGCGTGTTTAGGTTTTAAAGCTTGAAAAACCTATTTTCTAAAAAAAACTTTTAAGTTTTTTTGTTTTTAGATAAAGTTTTCATGTTAGCTTAATGAACTTGTCTCTTTTGAACCAAATCAAATTTGCCCCCAAGTACTTGCCTGGTTAAATGCTAGGCTAGAAGTTCGTTTTGTTTCTAGTTTACCAATAGGAATGTAGACAAGAATAAGAATCTAATGATTATAGTTGGTCATCTCAAATAGTGCTGGGGACGTACGATTATGAATCTCTAAGATTATATTCATAGTTTAATGTGTTATTTTCTTTATGCATGCTTGGGAGGAACGTATGGTCACGACCTCTCATATTTTCCATTCAAAATGTTAGTTTTCAAAAATGTGAGCTTACCTAGTTATTTTGTTTGTCATTCTTCCATTAGTTGGTATGCAAGCTTAAATATGTGAACTGATGGTGTTGAGTAAATACTAGCCATGTGCTTAGGTTGAGTGGGTGCCTAACACTTTTCCGCTTGGTACCTTAGCCCCAAGCTTGTTCTCTGGTGATGAAAGAACTAAGCCTAATATATGAGTCATTGAATAGGTTATTATGTCTTAAAACTAAGTTACTCTATTTTTATGGACCATTATTTTATAGTTCTACAGCCGCACTTTGACTAGAAGGAGGCTGTTAGGTTACGAATGATTTGTCTATTCGTAATTAAAAAATATTTGAACAGATATAGCTAACCTGCTTATCAACTCGTATAGGCATCCTAAATCGAGTACCTAGAGTCTCAAATAAAAATCGTTATATATATACTGAAATTCTCATATCTCAAAATTTTCATATTCAACGAATTTTAATTTTTTAAAACAGGAGGACGTGCTAATTTCAAAATACAAGATTCATAGGGCATTGATTGGTGGTACCACAAATTAAATATCATTGGAATTTATTGCGAAATTCATCACTTTATATAAACATTTTACCCAACATGATGGTGCCAATGATAATTAAATGTCATTGGAATTTATAGTGAAATTCATCACTTTATATTAACATTTTAGCCAACAACACTGAATCATTTTTACATGATTTGAATTTTGAACCCTATAAAGACCAGCATTGTCTTAACCTAACTTCTAACACAACTAATCCTTTTAGATAGAAAGAGAAACTTCCTGAGTATAGTAAAGAAAACCAGTGGCATTAGTGCATTTAATGTTTTGAGAGTTCATGCCAAGTGTTTTAGTGAGTAATTATTAGATAGTTTGGAATACAATGTAGCATTATCTACGTAGTGCTTCTAACTAATAATGTAGTGCAAAACAATCTTGGTGAAATAATATTAGCCCATCTTTGTTGGGTGGGTGACCACAAAAAATACTAAAGACAGATAGCTTCTACGTACACCTACCCTTTGAATTTAAAATTACATCTTCACTTTATACACCCTCTTAATACCCAGCATACTCTTATTCCTAACCGCCAAACCCTAACCCAACCCACGAACCCATCACAATCCACCTCCAACAGCCACCATCATTGGTAACTCCACTGCCACCTCAATGCCACCAACCCATCACCATCCACCTCCGGCAGCCACTATCATCGCTAACTCTACTGCCACCTTCATCCCCTCTCTTCTATGTTCTCTATCTTTTTCATTTCTTCTCCATCTTTTTGTTATCTCTCACTGCCACCTCACCTCCATCGCCACCCCATGCCCTCTTCCCTCATGTTCTCTCTTTCGCAGTGTTCCTCCACCATCGAACTTGCCTCCACATCCATCTCGAACCACAACCCTAGCTGTTGTGACCTCTCTTATGCGTCAACGGGACCACTCATCCCCTGTGTTTGCACAATCTATCCCACTCTTTACCCTCTCCTTCACTGTCACACCTCGCTCCCACAAGATACGCGACCTATGTAAAGGGATATGATCTTGCCATAGGCTCGGCAGCCTGGGAAAAAAGACAAGGCTTAAAACAATATTAAAAGACCAGAACATGTACATATAAGCAACCACAAGCCTTCATCAAAGGGATAAACATTAACTTCTAGGGATGCACCATCCCAAGGACATACATTGTCTCTAAAAGAAAACAACATAACCTTTCATTCTCATACATGAAGTTTTACCAAGACCAAGACTAAACAAGAGAAAACTAGACCAAAACAATCATCCGATATTAGCTTCAAAACTATATGATGACGCCTGTGGTGGACCAACTTCTAGTCGTTCCTATTATCTGCAACCACAGAGGTTATAGGAGAGTGCACTTAACATTATCATGAACAAAAAAAGGCAGTTACTTAGTTAAAGATAACTTAAAACACTTTCTGAAAATAGTTTATCATACTTTTTACAAAAACATAGAAACCGATGCATTTGCTTGATCATAAAAATATCACAAATTATACAAAACTTTCTTAATATGAAAAAATGTATCCTAGCGCAACTGCCCCAATTTAATGAATAATCGATTTCTCATAACTAAAGTCCAAATCCCAACAGTGTCCAAGTAGACATCAACCTCACAACCGGGAGTTCTGACAGTACCGTAACCTCAATTCACAATACACAGATAGCAACGTGATGGAATGAAGGCCACTTTCTACTAAGCACGAGTGGTGTGTGCTATAACCTAGGACTCAGCCCAAAAAGCTTTTAAGGCAAAAACTCTCGCTCAATGTGAAACCTCCCCTATAAAGACAAATGAAAAACTCATAGTTGGGTAATCTCCCTCATAACGGGATATAAAGAGCCAAAAATCCTTGTAACTTGGCACTTTAGAACAACACAACATTAAGAGTACTTTTATAAAAAACATCATGCTTGTTCAAAAGATCATGGATAGCACACTTGAATTAAAATATCATGGCATTTGAAACAATAGTTCATGCTATCATTCAACAAAACTTGTCATAGTTCAAAACATGTACATCGAAGCATTTTAAAGCATCATTCACATAAATTCATGTTCAAGATAATGGCTAAGCACTCTCACCTTATCTTATACGCATAAGAACCGAGCCTTCATCGATAAGTTAAGCTGGTCCCTCGGGTAATACAACCTCCGTGCCTAACAAACAAAACATGGCTTGACCGTTAACACAGAATTATATCCCTTTAGAACGTGAAGTACTAAAATGATTCAGACCGTTGAATGTTTTTTATGGTTTTAGGGACCACGGTTACCTCCTTTTAAGGACCAAAAGACACTAAGCACATGCTCAAACCATTTTTGTCACTTTTTCCTAACAATTCAACTTAATTTCCAATTGCAGCAAGGTTTTGGGGCACTTAGACCTTAATTTTGGTTCTAATTTTTTGTCACAATTTTGATACAAATATTCTCTACAACTTTTATGAAGAACACTAAGGCTCAAACTTAAGGTAACTATGTGATTTGGCCTTAGCAAGTGAAAATAGTTCAGCAACACTTAGAATTTTACTAAAAAATGGGCCTCTGTTGGTCTCGAGTTTAGGGCATCCAAACAGGTCCTATCAAGCTCTATTTTGGATATGTTTTAGTTCAAGATGTCCTCTACAAATCTCATGAAGAGTTCTCAGGGTAGTTCTTAATAAAATATTGAAGAAATAGCATGATTAAGAAAATGTGTTCAGAAGGCGTCACAACACTCAGCAGAGGTTAGTTTTTAACAGAGAGTTTTAAAATCATTTGGGGGACCATACAGAGGATTTTGAACCTAATTTTTGTAAGCATCTAGATTTAAATGTCCCTAACATTTTTCATGAAGACCACTTTTGAAGAAGAGCATTAAAAACAGAGGTTATGAACCACGCAAAAATATGTTACAAAGAGTTCTTTTAATCATTGAACATGAATAGAGAGTTTCAGAGGTAATTTGACCATACAAAACTCAACAAAAGAGACTCATTTTTGGTGGGTAGCTAGATAAACATGCTGGCTACAACTTTCATGAGACACCTAAGCTCAGTTCACGTTTAAAAATAGGGTTTTTAGCTCTGCAACACAGACTGCTCTGAAAATAACATGTTTTTGTAGAAAAGTCGTATCTCAAGTTTTACCCATTAAAATTAGTTCAAACAAATTTTAGATGGAAAATAACACAAATATCTAGGTCTAGACATAAATCACACTCTCATGACATTTTTTGAGAATTAGTTATGATTTGTTCAATATTCAGGACAGAGATCTAAAAATCTCAAATCTCATGCCTAGTTGTGTTCTAGCCTCCTAGCATATTGCATCTTATGTTCTAGACCATTTTCATTGTATACATGATTTGAATACTCAAAAATCAAAACTCTAGAACTTAGAGATGCCATGAATCTCATAGAAAAACTCATGCAAACTCAAAAACACTTCACTCATACCAAACAGCCCTAAAACCTCACTATGACGCCTTTATTCTTGTGTTTTGATTTATAAGCTTAGATTTGAGTTTGAGAATGGTGGGAGAGATGTTTGAGATGTGTAAGATCAGAGGTATAAAAGTCTTTCTTACCTTGTTGTGGATTACTTCTTGGTGATGAAGATCATGGACTTAGCTTTAGCTCCATGGATCCTCCAACTCCAAATCTCCTTGGTCTCTCTCTCTCTCTCTCTCTCTCTCTCTCATCTCCTCTCTTATGGCCGAACAAAACAAAAAGAAATGAGGGGGTGTTAGTCTCTTTTTATAAGCAAAAGTCAAGTATGAAGCTTCCTTGAGAAGCTTCCTTAATCATGGGTTTAAGAACCTAACCTTGGTTCACATAATCTAACTTGGGTTGAGGAAACTTGGCCACCAAGTTAGGCACCACTCCTTAGGTAGTCAGCCACTTTGAATTTCCCTTTTTTTTTTATAAATTTTAATTTTATTTTATTTTATTGCAAGAGAATTTTTGGAATATTCTCATAGGTTCGTTTCTTGACTTTTTGGGCCTAACTCTTGATTTGGGTTGACTTGAATTTAGAAAATTTGAATTTTTAATCTCAACATTAGGGTTAGAATATATGTATATGTGGGTCTTGCTTCATCTCGGGTCTCGGGCTCGAGAAGGTTAAACGGTCGGGTTGGCTCTACTTGCTAAACTTAAGTTCGAGATTTTGTTTCTTTTGAAATGCTCTTTCTTTTTTATTCATATCTTGAGTACGGGTTATTACATTCACCATCTTCAACCACCATTCGAATTACCATGACAAAATGTATGACCGTTCTTCATAATACCATTTCCAAACACATGTCCCCAGTTTGATGGACCATGGTCGAACACAATCTTATTGTTAGGATTTAGGGAATGGAGGTCGAGGTTGTAGGGAAAGGGGAGGAGGAGGGTAGTCAGGGGAGAGAGGTTAGGATGGCTACGATAGAGAGATGATAGGTGGCAATGGCAGAGAGTGGTTGGGGTGGTGGTGCATGGTGTTTAGTGGTAGTCAATGAAATAATGGTAGTGTTGAGAAATTTTAGGATTTTGAAGATTAAAAGTTATTTTAATAACTTGAATGGGGAATAAAATGATAATAAAACAGTTTTAAATTTGTGTGTATTTAGTAATGTGGTGTGTTTTTAGAATCACTCATAGGTGAGAGACATAGAAATCACACTTAGTTTGTAAAAACCCAAATTTTAGGTTATAAAGTATAAAGAATAAATTGGAGATTCAAATTTGAAATTCAAGTTAAGAGATTGAATTTAGCATGGAGCTTAAGAAAGAAATTCTTATACCAAATTTTCTTAAAAAGAACCAACCTAGCCAAAATGCTGTTTGAGCCCAAACATGAGTTGGACTCAACCCAACACGGTTTTAGTTTTTATTTTCAATAATTAGTCCAAGAAATAGAGTGAAACCAAAAAAGTCAGCAATAACACTTTATTGATCACTACAATTTTAAGCCATGTCCCATAATAAATCCAAATAAGGCCTAAGCTATACTTAAGCACCAGATTTTGGTTTCTAGCCAACTATCTTGTTCTTCCTTTTTGGTTGAAATAAACAAAGTCATTAGGATCAAACTTATCTTGGACCCAAGATTGACGAGGGATAAAAATTTATTTTTATCATTTAAGCTTTTTGTATAAATAGGAGCCTCTCCTCCCTCTCTCCCCTTGATTTTTGGCACATTACAGAAAGAAAGGAGAGGGAGAGAGGAAGAATGTGAGACCCTGACCTGTTTTCTTTTTTCGACATTTTTCGACGCGTGTTTACCGTTTTTGTCACAGCATGTTCATACGTGTTTTTATGCATGTTCGGGTTTAAAGATGCATGTAGGGTTGGTTTCTGGGACTATTGGGCGTTGTGGTACGAATTTAAAAAAAATATATATTTTCGTAGCTATTAAATATCTCGAGTTAGATATTTTCAAAAGATATTTTCAAAACTTCTCAACTAAGTTTTCTTTTTTTTGGCTTTGCCTTCTCTCTAACTTCTTGGGGGGCCGGGCCTCGATTTTCAACGATCAGACAGTAGATCCTTAGTATCCTCGTGGTGGGCTACGCTTTAATTTGATAGAATTTTATTTCGACAAAATTCGTTTTTGCACGTGGATCGAGGTATCGAGTTTTTGACTCAACAAGGTAGGATCCTAGACTATGTTGTCTTTAAAAGGTGCTACGTGCAATTATATGCTTTTTCACCGGTTAAAAATGCATGAAAACCCAATTTATGTTTCGTTAAACCGGGTTGTGGTTTAAATAGGCATTTTTGGTTGATTTTGGTTGATTTCGGTTGGATGAAATTGGGTTTTGAATATTTCTTTCGAGGTTCTGTGGTAGTTTTGGGCTTGTATATGTCTGAGGGTGTAAAAAGAGAGTTTGGAGGCTTCAATTTGGGTTTGAAAATGGAACTTTGATGTATAATGATGAAGAGATTGAGTCTTGGGGCTTAGGATTCAAAACAGGGAAAATTTAGGTTTTTCTCGGGGGCTTTCTCGCTCGAGCGCCTGACGTCCGCTTGAGCGGACTGGCTGCGTAGGGTCATTTTCTCTTGATCATATCTCCCTCATTCGGACTCAGAATTAGGTCATTTTTGTACTCAAACTGAAGCCCCGGAAGTCTTCTTTCCAATGACACCACTCTCACAATAAAAGTTTTTTGCTGAAATAATTATAATCAAAATAGTTAGGGTATGTCAAACTTTCTTAATTGTTTTTTATCCGTTTTTGGCCAAATGTCATATTTTATGTTTAAACCTTGTTAGTTTGGGTAAAAAGCATGTTTTGCGCTATTCTTAGTTTATTACATGATATGACTCGTAGATGTTCATAGTTTGCAAAAGGTGGTTTTGAAAACGGAGGATTTGTGAAAATCTTAAAAACGTGTTTTTGGAGATTTAGAGCTAACCCTCGGGGTTGAGTCTCAGTTTTTTAAAATGTTTTGATGGAAACATGTTTTCAATGTTGTTTGATCTCCATTTTGATGGATGATGTGGCGGTGGGCCACTGGATCTCTTTTTATACATGTGATGTATAACTGTTTTAAAATGTTTTTCGTAGTTGAGTTACGAAATGGTTTTTAAATGATTCTATAGAAGTGCCGTAACAGTGTTTGTGTGTGTGCGTGTGTTGATGTGGGCCTGTAATGCTCCTCGGTGAAAGTCCAAAAATGTGCGCATAGTAGGTCCCTACGTACCTTCGGGTTAATCCCTGTAAACGAGGTGGTGAGTGCTTAGTACCCTCAGGTTTCGGGCCCCTAAACTAAGTGGTTTGTGTTGTTGAAACTCCGTATAGAACTTGTCCTTACCTAGCAGGCCTTAAGTGGTTCAGGACTAAGGTAATGGGTAGGAGTCTATAGTTGTTGTCTTTGTCCCTGTGTGTGGCAGAGTCGGTACATAGTAATCATTTTATCATTTTATTTTTCTCGGTTGTGTGATTCGAGTGGAAAAATAACATTTTGTTCTCAGCTGTATGGACCGAGTGGAAAATAACATTTTGGATACTGCTTTTCTTTAACTGTGAAAACGTTATCTGCATTGTTGTTATGCATGGTTTTAAGGATGAAAACGTGGAATTTTTTGAAGTAAAACCGTTTTGAGGCTCGTGTTAGCCTGATGGAAAATCTTTTCAGCTCTTGTGGTTGAGTCAACTATATGTTATGTGATTGCATATCCTGCTTTACGACTTTATAGTCTGTTTCTATTGGGTTTTGGCTCACGTTGTGGGATTTTGTTGTAAAATTTTTTTCAGGTGAACGTGGTCCTGTAGGTTGACCTTGAGATTCCCAGAGATAGCTGTTGACAAGACGCTTCTATTTTGTCTTTGTTAGGTTATTATACCCTTTTTGTATATGTTTCATGTTAGGATATAACATGTTGTAAAACATATGTATTTCTTATGGCCGTGGGCCAATGTATGCATGTTTTATGCTTTCGAGAGAACCATGGGTTGGTTATTGTTTTCCCTAATTTCTCACTACCTTTTTTGTTGCTGGGTTCAATGATTTACAAAAAGGAGTTTTCAAATGATTTAGATTTTCATTCAAACTCTTGTGCTTCGAGGACGATTTTGGAACGACCTAAGCTTCTTTTAAAACGAAAAGATTTTGTTATCCAAAATATGTATTTTGTTTTTCTTAAAGGCTTGGCTTCTGTGGCCGAAATCATAGTCTTTTGGGCTGCTCTTTTAAATCAAATAAACCCTCGGAAATATGTTTTTACAAAGGTTTTGGCCTCGTTTGGGCTTTATAGTTTTCATCCATTTGTGTTGGGCGATTTTGGTGGTCGTTCGTAGGCTTTTCGCATGACCCGGAGATTAGGGCGTGACAAAGAAGAAGAAGAAGGAGGAGGAGGAGATTAAAGCTTAAGTCCATCTTCTAGGTTCAAGATTTAAAGTAACCAAGTAAAAAACTTCTCTAACCTCTCCGTTTCTCACTAAAAAGTCTTTTACACCAAGAACTCCAACTAACTTTGACTAGGATGAACAAAATAGAAACCTACGATCTCCTAGTTGAACCTTGGACTTTTCTTGTGTTTGATGATGATGTGACGAATGGTATATGATCTTCTTTTGATTTCTGATTGTTGAGGTTTATTTACGGTGTGTCGTGTAAGATTTGTGTTAAGAATCTGGGCCATTGACATGCAAAATAGGAAAAGAACCTATGTTAGGCATAAAGACACCTACATTAGTTTTTCCCTACAGTAAAAACTTACATTAAGTATTTTAATACAAATCTATACTTATTGTCTTGAGAAAGGTTTTCAGCTAAAGTTAGGTCTAGATGTTAGTTTCAAATAAAATTTATTTGAAGTGTTTTGGTCTGGTGAATTTTCATAAAAATCTTTTGTTCCATACTCATGCAGTTACTAGCATGGTTCTATTTAAAGAGGTAAAATCCTATCTTAGAAACTTTTTCTAGAAATGGTTTTCTCTCGAAATATATTCTTAACATGTTATTTTAGTGATTTGAAAATTTTCATAAAATTTTACTATAGTTTCTAGGTTAAAGCTATTTTAAACAAAGTAGACAAAATCTAGACTTGTAAGCCGATTCAACACATTTTATTGTGTAGGTCAAAACACATGTTTTTGCTTAGATTTTGACAAAGTGTCCTTCATTAAAACGACAGAGAACCTCCTTACTGTACAAAATTTAGAATTTCTTGAGCTATTTTAATATTTATGCTGTATTTCCTCATATCTTTCATGGAACCTAGAGTTGGGTGTTTGTTGAATGTGAATAGTGTAAATCAGGTTAATTCATGCCTATATTCACACATTATGTGTTAAATGCTTCAATAATTGTGTTAGCATGTACCGTTGTTGGATACATATTGATTTTAATTGTTGATGATTATCATGCAGTTACATCATATCGGATTCATGAATAGTGTGTATGATGGAAGTTGTCTTCCTTATTTGGTAGTTAGGACCATGAATGTTGGGATGTCTTCCTTATATTACTATTGGAGCCATGTATGCCTTGAGACATGCAATGTCTTGAGCTATTCCATGTCTTGAGCTATGTGCACCAAGAATACAGTGCAAACGGTAGTGTAGGCGAATAGAAGCATAGTGCATGGGAATGTAATGGCACCACATTTTGATATTTCATGCTAAAATCGGTGCATCGACTCTAAGACTCTAGATTTAAGGTCGTCCAATATCCTGACACTTTAGGTGGACAGTCGAAGTGTTGTCCTAATCCCCCGCCCTTGTGACCTGAATAAAACATATGGGTATATCATTCAGTGATGCGGTCATTATTTTATAAAAAGGGCCGAGGTGATCTCAATGCTCACTTTCAATAAGTCTTATTTTATGGGTCCTCTTGCAAGAGATCCTTGTCGGTCTATGTCTTATTTCAATAAGCATTATTCATTTCCATTATATTATTGTCATGTTTTGGTGTCCCCTATTTGCAATCCATGTTAATGCTATACTTGTGTTAGAAAGGTAGGATTTTGGAGTTTCTTTTTGGGATTCGTAGCTCATGGCGTTTCATTCAGATGTTGAGAAAGAAGAAAATGCTAATGAATACAACCTAGAGGAGTACGTGAAGCCGTAGAAGTTTAGAGAAAACAAGAAGGGTTGGAGCATGTCCTTTTGTAATTTCTTTTTTGAGTTTTTAACACTCTACCATTGGAGACGTGTAATAGTTAAAGTCAAGAAGTTTTAGACACTTCTAATATTTTGGGTTCTAATGACTTAAAGTCCATGTTTTGAATGAGAATGTATAAATATTTCTCCTTTAGGTAATGTTCTACTTACCATTATTGTATCATTGATGTCCCTAGATTTCAAGTTGCCACGACTTGGTATTAGAGTTTAGGCTTATGGAACTTTAAGGCCTTGGGTTGTAGGGAAGTTATGTGTTCAGTTGGTTAGTGACCTCTATAGAATAAGTTATATTAATTATCATTATCACCTTATAAGTTATGAGAACTAAAATTCACTTTGGCTGAGTCTGTCTTTGATTTTGTCTAGGATGTCATCAGATTCAAACCTCGAGGATAGAACGTGGTTCGGTACGTATAGTTGTATACTAACATCTCTAACGGAAATGGGATACTTGATGGGCCTGATGTCGAGCCTCTCGATATCACTCAAAAATCTTTTCTCACCTCCATTCTTTAAAGAACTTGATTCTTGTACACAAAAGAAATAAGGTTGAAATGAACAAATGGAGCCTATGAATCCCTAGTAGAACCTTGGACTTTTGTTTATTATTGGTGGTATTGTGATGAGTGGTATATGTTTCCTTCTTATTCGTGGTTGTTGAGACTTGTTTTTGAAGTAACATGTATGATTTGTGTTAAAAATGCTTGGCCCTTAACATGAAAAGTGAGAAAAGAACCAACATATCATAAGAGGATTTGTAAAAGCCTTTGCTACAATGAGGGCCTATTTTAAATAATTTTAGTTAATTTTAAAAAAATCATCCAAAGAGAACTTTTTAGCCAGAGTTAGATTTGAATGTTAGTTTTCAAATAAAATTTATTTTAGGTGATTGGTCAGATAGATTTTGATAAATATAAAAAAAAAACTTTTCTAAACTCGTGTAACTTCTAGAGCAGGTCTGTTCAAGAGGGTAAAACCCTATTTTTTAGACTCCTTTTGGAAATAGTTAATTTCTGCATAAAAATAAATATTTCTAAAATGTTATTTTATTGATCTGGAAAGTTTCACAAATTTTGAGTATCTTTTGATAGGTCAAAGCTATTTTAAACAAGAAGGACAGAATTTGGATCTAAAGATAGATTCGACACATTTTTTTTATAGAGGCCAAAACTTTTATTTCTGTTTGGATTTTGAAAACGTTTTCCTCATGAAAACATTAGAAGACATCCTGAGCTAGCTACTATCCAAATTTTAGATTTATTTGGCTTAGTTTACTATTTTACACGTATTTTCTCCAGATTATCAAAGAATTTGGAATAGTGTCTATTGTTGCTAAATGTGAGTATTTATACCCAGCTCTTCAAGATTATGTTTATGCACCATGCGTTAAATATTTCTAGAAATGTAATAGCATAAAGGTTGTTGATGTATAAGGATATTATTTTTTATGTTTGTGAGATTAGCATATGTTGATATCATGCATTATCGGCATGATTGGGGTTGTTCTCTTTGTTGGCTATTGAGCAATACTTTATTGGGTATTTTTCCATGTATGACTGTTGGGGCCATAGATGCCATGAGCCATACTATGTTTTGAGTTGTGCCACGTCTTTATGCAAATGTTATGGTCGAGAGCGTATGAGGACTGCAACGTAGTGTGTGAGAGCATTATGGTACTGCATCCCGATATTTTCTATTAAAATTGGTGCACCAAGTCTAAGACTATGGGTTTGACTTTGGATAATATTCTGTCGCTTTAGCTAAACATTCAGAGTTTTCCTTAACCCTACGCCCTTGTGACATGAATGAAATAGTTAGGTTTGTCACTTGGTGATGCGGTCATTATTTTACGAGGAGGGGTGGAATGACCTAGATGATCACTCCTAAGAAGTCTTACCTTACGAACCCTTCAATAAGGAATCTTTGTCAGTCCATGTTGGGTGGGAAAGGTCACATGCATTGTACATTTCATCATTCATTGTTATTCTTAATGTATCTTATTGCAATTTATGGATGGTGATATGTTTAAGTTAGAAATGTAAGGTTTTCGAGTTTCTTTCTGGGCGTCGCGGCTCATAACGTTTCATGCCACGTGATGAGGAAGAAGAGAACACAATAGAGTATAACCCTAAGGGGTAAGTGGAGCCGTAGAGTTCGAGTGGAACGAAAGGGATCCAAACATGTCTTTTTGGCACTTTCATGTGGCTTTTTAAATATTTGTCCTAGATGACATGTAATAGTTGAGCTAAGAACTTCTGAACTTTTGTACTATACTAGATTATAAAAACTTCTTACCTTGGAATGGGAATGATCGTTTAGTTCTCCTTAAGTAAAACATTACTTAATATTATTGTATCATTGATTATCCCAGGATTTAGGGCATCACATAATGCCATGTTTTTTGTAATAATCATATGATGCATATGAATCTGCGCATCAATGTTCCCATGTATCTCATCAAATGATCACTTCAATTACTCATTCAAAAACACAACATTCTTTTTATAAATGTCCACCATGATCACATAAAATGCTAGAATATTCATTTCAATCCTTCCATAGTATCTCTAGTGTAAATATCATTACTAAAAGATGAAAAACAGCTATGAGGTGCAGATTAATCCTAGAGGGAGGTGAATGGGTTAATCGATGGTCAATTAAATTAAACATCCATGAGAGATGACACGAGATACATATAACGTGAAAATCCTTGGGTAGAATCGAGATAAAAACCACAGTACCAACTCACAAAAACTTTTTACTATGAATCAAAGAGGGAAGAAGAATAAAATAATTACACCCGCTACCCAAATGATGACCTAACTTCTTTTCTTGAGCGTACTCCCTGAGCTCCTTCTTGATTCCACAAATTTCAAAAGCTTCAACTTCTCGATCTTCGTAACTCATGGCTCCGATATGATCCAAGCAAGTGTGTGAAAAAGTGTATGTAATGGATATGAGATGATTTATGTGAAAAAACTACACAATCTTGGTTGTGATTACATGCTAAAATAGTAAGAATGCACCTAAAATTGCTACCAAAGAGTGTATAGGAAGATGAGCAAGAAGGTTCAACAACAAAGCAATAAAGGCTCTTAATAAATGCTCACCAAAACACTCTATGAACCCTAAGAAACAAAAATAAAAGCTTTACATACTTCTAGGGTTTTAGCAGGAGAAAAGGTAGAAATCTGTGTCTAGGCGCTTGAGTGCCTAGCAAGTGTTTACTAACGCTAGGGCGCTCTAGCACGCCGTAGGCGCTTAGCGAGCGCCATAAAAACCTAACCCTATGAAGTGCTTAAGTGCAAAGAAAGCGCCTTTCAAGTGCCGAAGAAGCTCTCGAACGAATAACGGGTGCTTGGTAAGCAACCCATACTGGAGAAAAAAAAGATCTCCCTTTTGAAGGGACAGCGCTCAAAAGCCTCTCAGTCACTTTGCTGGTGCCCTATACTGGAATTTTCCTAAGGGGGCCAGTGCCTCATGAGCGCTCAATGAGACTATCCACTGAAAAAAGCAAAGGGGTCTTTGGTATACTAGCGCTCAAACGCATTAAGAGTGCCTAACGAGCACTACCTACTGAAGAGTCAAGGTGACTCTTGGAAAACCACAACGCTTGAGCACTTTAAAAGCACCAAGTGAACGTTTGCTTCTGGGAAACACAAAGGACTCCCAAGAGAAATGGCGCTCGAGTGCCTAGCTAGCGCCCCGCGAGCGCTAGCTATTGGAAATAGGAGATGGTTAATTGAGATTCTAGCGCCGAAGCGTTTGGCAAGCACTTAACGAGCGTTTTCCACTGAAGGCCAGGCACTCAAGCGCCTAGTGAGCACCTGCTACTGCAATCTAAGCGCTTGAGTGTCTAGCGCTTGCTACTGGAATGGGCCTTAAACACAATAGAAACAATGCAAAGATGAAAAAGATACCCAACCCAAACAGAAAAATAGACTCAATTGGACTCCAACAATTTTGTTAAACACCCAAAAATTGCCAATAACATTAACAATCTCCCCTTTTGGCATTTTTAGGATATAACCCCAAAAGAAAACAAAAAAACCTAAACTATTCGTTGATGTAGGAGATCAGGAAAAGTGTAGCAACTTGTTACACAACTCATTTAGATATTGCAAGATAGATAAAAGTTTCCATGCATACATTCAACTCAAATGCCAAATATAACATCTCATTAATATAAAAGACTTGAGTATATATGTGAGCAAAACATTTGAGTACATATGAGATGAAAATCTACATAGCTACACGTGTCCCAATCAAAAAGTACAAAATAAAGAGTTACATAAATACACATTTGTCCCAAAAAGTACAAGACAAAGCCCAACAAAAAGAACCCCAACCTCTTACAGCCTATCACTCCCTTTTTTTTGTTTCGAAAGACCGAAGGAGGTGGCGGCACCTCCATTTTCATCAGAAGTGGGGCTCGAATAGTTGCTCTCGATACGACGCTCCATCTGTTACAGCTAGATTTGAAATGAGGAGACGTGGAGCCAAGAGAGGCCACCCGACCTTAGAGAAGCTTCATACCCAAGGAGATATAGATGGCACGTCCATCAAGAGAGGTGAGATAGGAGTCAATAGAGTCAAGGCGGATGTCGAATGGCTAAAGGTGCTCCAAAATGGGTGACATAGTGGTCACCACTAGAGCTAAGTCCCGCACTAGAGGAGGGGCCAGAAGGCATCGAGAAAGATGGCGGAGGGACAGAGAGCAAAGAGGGCGGTCGATAAGCCTAAGGAACAAGGGTGAGGAAGATAGAGGAAAGGATCGGGTCCATGGGGGGATAGGCAAGAGCCTGATGAAGGTGGACAAGAAAGATATTAGTGTCAGCAGAAAGTTGGCCAAATTTTTTGTGTGAGTCAAAATGTCGCCTTTTGGATAAATGATAGACTGAGAAGGAGAAAGATGCATAAAACGGAGTAGCAAAAATGGGTAATGAGGCAGCAAAATGGGATATCCCCGATGCCCGACCGCTGATGAGCATAATTGCTGATAATATGCCAAACGCGAGCCGAGAGGTTATACGAGTACCCACGGCTAATGGCATAGAGTAACTCAGCTTGAATAAGTGGGCTACCAAAGGTATGATCGGTGGGTTTGATTATCGCGGCGACAATCTTGTTACTCTGGCATTTTCAACCCCAAAATTTGGTTTCTGAGGGTTCCCCGGCTAAAAAGAATAGAAGTGAGAAGAGAGAGAGAGAGAGAGAAAGAGAGAGAGAGTGTGTGTACTAACAAATTAATTTATATATTCAGTGCAAAATTAATTACCCCAATGTGGTCCTGTTCAATACACACAAAGTGTACTAGAAAAATGAATCAGAACAATTGTCGAAATAATTTTCATTCCCCATAATCAAGATAGATCTACTAAAATATTCTGTTACAGCTGTACCGATGGTACATCCAATTCCATCTAAGACTATGGACTGAAAACCTCTATTCTACAAGAACCGATATTCTTGTCTTCTCTGTGTAAGCAAAACTCAACACATTAGATTAAATACTAAGTAGAATAAAAGACATCCATGCACAATATTAAATAAATAATTAAATGCATACATTTTCTCATTAAGATTCTCATAAAATAAAAAAATTAATTTTATTAATAAATAAAATTAAATACCAAATCCCAAAGCTTAGTTTTTAGTATACTATCCTGATAATCTCTCACTTATACTCAAAATCAAGCTACCATACATCTGACTCATATGCCCTCTATATGACTGTCAAAAGTCTTTGTTAGTAATCTCTTTGTAAAAAGATCTACAAGATTATCTACTGAGGTAATCTTGGTCACTGCTATATTACCTCTCTATACAATCTCTCATATCAGGTGATACTTACGCTTAATGTACTTTCATTTTTTGTGAGCTCTTGGTTCATTCTAATTGGCAACCGCTCCACTATTATTACAATAAGATATTGTTAGTCTAGGCAACCCAAGAGGGGGGTGAATTAGGTCTAAAAAGAATAATAACGAATTTAAAAACTTTTTTGAAAACCTTTTAATAACTCAAACAAATAAATCAAATATAACAAGAATTAAAGCAATGAAAATATTAAAGAGGTAAGGGAGAGAGAAATAAAACCAGACACCAAGATTTACAGTGGTTCAGCTTCTTCCAAGCCTACATCCACTCCTCAAGACTCCCCTTGAGAATATCCACTATGATACGAATGTTTACGGGTACATTCAAAAGCCTTACAATAGCCTTAAGATGATCCTACGAAAATAATCCCATGTTTTCTTCTAATCACTCTTGAGCTCTTCTTTGAAGAGTATCATTCACTCACTCAAAGGATCAAGGGTGACTCACCCTTAGGTACAATAAATGTATCGGAATCAAAGATTCACTCACTCTCTTTACAAATGATTGAAAATTAATGAATACAAAGAGATGAGATTTGGCTGGAGGAGTTAATGAGCAATAAATGCTTTCTTGAAGATTTGAACTTTCGATTCAAGTAATAGAATAGTGTCCAAATCTTCTAAGCTTCGAAAATTAACTCCTTTTATAGCCATCTGAAATAAATGACTGTTAGTGGGTTGGTGGAGACAATTAATGCTCTAAAATCCAACCATTAGAACCAATGCGAGAATTGAAATTTATCGCACGGGTCAACTCAAACCATTTTAGGTCGACCCAAAAAGTTTAGGGCTCGGTTCCTCAAGTGATTGTGTTAACTCATTTCATCAATGGTGCCGACACAAATTCGGCATCTTCCTCACCCACACAGTTGTGTCGACTCATAGAGCTTGTGGTGTCGACTCAATCATTACTTCAGTTTTTCAGGAGAGACCTTTGGTGTCGACTCATATTGTCTTTGGTGTCAACTCATTTTGTCTGGCAAGCTACTAGAATTTTAGTGTCGACTCATCTTCGTTTTGGTGTCAACTCATAAAATTGCAGTCAGCCTCGGTAGTTTTAGAATTAACTCATTTTGATCTGGTGTCAACTCAGAAAACTTCAGACGGTCTCGGTTGTTTTGGGGTCGACTCGCAATCGTTTGGTATCGACCAAAAAAACTTGATCTCACGGGGAACCTTTGTGTCGACTCATAAACCTTTGGTGTTGACTCATTTGAGTTGAAGTCGGGCATTTACTTGAATCTCTGGTGTCGACCCATTTAGCTTTGGTATCGACTCAAATTTCTCAAAATCAGGAATTCGATGGATTACTTGGTGTCGACTTAACTTGCGTTGGTGTAGGCCCACAGTAAATCCCGCAAGGCTTGTGCAGGCGTCGACTCAAATTATTTTGTGTCGACTCATTTTGCTCAGCTGCCTGGATTCCCGTCCAATACTAAAGGTGTCAACCCAAACTAGTTTGGTGTCGACTCAAATGAGTTCCTAAAAACAACTTAGAAAAACACGTTAAGGTGTCGACTCAATTTCTCAATGGTGTCAACACACTTGAGATTTTCAAACATACTTTGCCTTTAGGTGTCGACTCAAATATAAATTTATGTCGACTCAAAATGTTTTTTGACAGAACACAAAGTGTCAACCCATTTGATTCAATGAGTCGGCACAAATGGTATAAGGTGTCGACTCATCAGTCATATAGTGTCAACACTTACCTTTTTATAAACAAATAAATATAATCCTTTTAAAATCAATTTAACTTAGAAACATCATAATCTAATTAAGAAAGCCATTGGCTAATAATCTCCCATTTTTTTATGATTACAATATTTTCTAAAAAATATGTAAAAGGAATTTGAACAATGGTTCTCCCCTTATCTCTATGCCTTAAACAAGATATGAATTTACAACAATAAGTCATTCAACAATAGTGTAAAATACGTGTGCAAGAGAATTTCTAAATTTGATTCAGAAGCATTCTGAATTTATTAAGACTTGTGCATCAACTCAAAATGTTTAAGTGTTCAAGAGACATAACATACATATACATGTGCAATAAGTTCAAGTCTCAAACACCAAACACATTTCATACACAGAAACAAAGAACATGAAGACAGTTGGCATGAAAGTGAGATATGATAATTAATTAAGTATTATCCCAAAAAAAAACACCCAACAATTAAAAAACTTAATGTTTCCACGACCAACAATTATAAAACAAGTTTCCACAACCATCATCACAAACATAAGAAACAGACAAGAAATGTTTAATAATTACATCTTCTCCATCAATCAAAAACATAAAACTTCTTCTTCTTTCTTCTCCCCTTCACTTCTCCCCTTTTCTTCTCCCCTTTTGGAATCATCAAAATCAGATGTCGTCGAACTGTTTCTTCTTTTTCTTCTTATCTTCGGCCACTTTTCTTCATTCATAAGCACGTTCATTGGAGGCTCTTTCTTTCTCAGATGTTTTCTCCTGCTCTTCAAGGGCTGCAAATGAGGCTGCCAATGCTAAGTCTGCCTCGCGTTTTAGACGAGCTTCTTTCTCAGCCTTGGTCTCCTTTGGCGTAAATTGCTTTACCCAAGCCTCCTGAATCCATTTAAGATGGTCTTCAACCTTCCTTGTATTTTGTTGCACTGCTATGATGACACCTTCGTCATACTCCTTTCGGAATTGCTAAAGAATGGCAACATTAGCCTTCACAATGGAGGTTACATAGTTGTTCATGGTTTTGCTCATGGAAAGGTCGGCATCACATGCATTTTCAATTTCCCTTCTCAGAGTACGATTAGTTTTGTCTAGATGTTTGACTTTATCAGAGATAGAGGCTACTTTGCAACTGATATCAAAGAGATCCATGTCAACTTTTGATTGAAAGGATGCTACAAAAGATGTCAATCCCTTGACAAGGGAGACAAGTTCTACAAACTCTTGAGATGGTGAACCAGTAGGAAGAGCATATGAGGATGCAACAGACGGAGGAGGAGGAGGACAAACAAAGCTAGAATAGGAACCAAGTACATTATGTCTGGTCTGGAGAGGAATAAGTGAACTAGACTCAAATGGGATAGGAGAATTGACACGATCTAAGGGAGGAACTGGGGTCCGCCTAGATGATGGTGGAACAGGGGCAGGGGAAGCAAGATTTTCACGTTTTGTGGACCAAACACCATTAGATTTTGAGATCCGCATATGCTTCAAAGTAGACTGTCCATATAAATCGTGTTTTTAAAAGAAAATTTCCTTCTCAGTAGACAAGTCAACCTTAAAGTGCCAAAATACACGGGTCAAAAACATGGCGTGAGGAAGAGAGGAATTGGACTTAGAATGTGATTGTAACATATCAAAAATGAAAAGATAACCAAGATCCAATTTCTTGTCTTCTAGAATGCAACACATAATGAAAACATGCATAAAGGTCACATCACCAAATTTCTTAGATTGGGGCAAAAAAATGTGATTGACAAAATGATGCAAGATTCTCATTTTGGGCTTAAAGGAGTTGGCCTCAAGGGGTTTTGAAGGGTCAACCTCTTCGAGTTCAAAATTTTGTTTTACTGCATCATGAAAAGAGAAACCATCAATGGTTCTCTTCTTCCTGTTCCAGACAACAAATAATTGACCATCAGGGAGACCGAGGATCTCATTCAACATTTTAGAGGTCAAGTGAATGTCTATACCATTCACCCAAGTGGTGATGGTCATGATATTAGGGTCGATGATTTTGAGATGAGCATAGAACAGTTTGACTAGTGTAGGGTAATGGGGTTCTCGGATCTGGAGTAAGTTCATCTAATCGAGATCGGAGAACAACTCAGATAATTTTATTTCTATTGAATCAAAAAATTAAAAATTAATAGACCGACTGGGGATAACCCTTCGAGTCGCAAAAGAAGCGAATTAGAGATTCTTGTACTTACTGAACTGGAACTTCAATGTGGGTTCGATTGGAGTGATGCTTAAAGGTCCATCCTTGCTCGTCTTTGATTTCTTCTAGAGTTTCTGCTTCTTTTCCGCTCTAAGGCTTGACGGCCCTTCATCTGCTCATTTGCTCCCTTTGCCCATCGTCTTCGGTGGCATTTACAGAGTTAGAGTTATAGAAAGAGATGAAGAAGGGGGGAGGGGTCGACTCTAGGGTTCGACGGAGAGATACGAAGAGGGAAGAGATGAACCGACGTTTTGAATGTGAACGATTTTGAGCACGAATGAGAAAAGAGGGAAAAACCTACCTATATATAAACTCTATGAAATGATTCAACCCTAAAAGAGATTGAATCAACACTTTTCACGTGACATTAGGGGTGTCCAAAGACAAAAATTGTGTTAACACTTTTTACCAGGGTGTCAACACCTTTGGCTCATTGAGTCGACACTTTTCTTGAACGAGTCGACCCGAATTTTACCGGGAGCAAGATAAACGAATCGAGTCGACACTATACAGCTGGAGTCGGCACTTTTAATAAAATGTGTCGATACTATATAGTTTTGAGTCAGCTCTTTCACATATGTGTCGACACTTTTCACACATCAAATTAAAACATAAAAAGCATTTGAAATACATTGAACATGCATGGTTAGTATGGCATATAATCATCAATTTGGAGCACATAGCATACCAAGTTCTTTTTTGATATAACATAATCTTTTTTTCATTTAAAGGTTTGATCGGTGCCTACAAATTCAAGTTCTATGTTACCTTTTTGAACACGATCTCTTATAAAGTGATACCTAATCTCAATATGCTTTGTTCTTGAGTGTTGTATAGGGTTCTTGGATATGTTTATGGCACTATTATTATCACATTTAATAGGAATATGATCTAAACTTATACTATAGTCTTCTAGTTGTTGTTTCATCCAAAGAACTTGTGCATAACAACTACCAGCTGCAATGTACTCAGCCTCTGTTGTAGATAAGGCTACTAAGTTCTGTTTTTTGCTAAACCATGATATTAAAGAGTGTCTTAGGAATTGACATGTTCCACTTGTATTCTTCATATCAATTTTACAACTGGAAAAGTCTGCATCAGAATAACTAAATAACTCAAAAGCTATTCCTCTAGGATAGAACAATCTTAGGATTAGTGTACCTAATAGGTATCTAAAGATGCGCTTAACGGCAGTCACATACGATTCTTTAGGATTAGCTTAAAATCCAACACACATGTATACGCTAAACATGACATCTGGTCTACTAGCAGTAAGGTAAAGTAAAGATCCAATCATATCTCTATATCACTTTTCCTCTACTGCTTTACCGTTTTTATCCTTGTCAAGCTTTGTTGTGGGGCACATTGGGGTTCCCATAGGTTTAGCCTTTTGCACATCAAACCTCTTCAACAAATCTCTTGTGTACTTGGATTGATTGATGTAGATTTCTTCATGAGTTTATTTGATTTGAAGTCCAAGGAAGTAATTGAGTTCTTCCATCATACCCATCTCAAATTCTCCCTATATGCACTTAGCAAAGTCCTTGCAAAGAGTTTCATTAGTTGAACCAAAAATAATGTCATCTACATAAATTTGGACAACAAACATATTATTTTCTTGAGACTTGATGGAAAGAGTGGTATCAATTTTTTTTTCTTGAAAACTCATTTTCAATCAAGAATTTGCTAAGCCTTTCATACTAAACTCTTAGTGCTTGCTTCAAACCATAGAGAGATTTGGTAAATTTGTAAACATAATTTGGAAAATTAAGATTTTCAATGCCAGGAGATTGTTTCACAAAAATTTCATCCGAGATAAAACCATTTAAAAAGTCACTCTTGACATCCATTTGATAAAATTTGAAGTTTTTAATGCATGCAAAAGCAAGCAACATCCTAACGGCTTCAAGCCTAGCCACAGGAGAAAAAATCTTATCAAAATTGATGAGTTCTTTTTTATTGTAATATTAGACTACCAATCGAGTTTTATTCCTAAAAACTACTCCATTCTCATCCATTTTATTTTGAAGAACCCATTTTGTATCGATGATGGACTGTTCCTTAGGTTTTGGAATTAAAGTCCAAATCTTGTTTCTTTCAAATTGGTTAAGCTCTTCTTGCATAGCTAGGGTCCAAAACTCATCATTTTCAGCTTCCTCAAAATATTTTGGTTTAGTCTAAAAAAGAAATGCTAAATTACCATAAACATTATGTAGAGATGATCGAGTTTTAATACCTTGGGATGGGCCACCAATGATCAAGTTTTTTGGATGACCTTGAGCATACCTCCATTCTTTAGGCAAGTCTAGATTTTCAAGATTTGAAGGTACAGCAGCTTGTTGGACTTCATTTTGTTGAGAATTAGAAGCTTTCTCATGATTTAGCTTTTCTTGGTCTTTAATTAAGATGTCTTCAACACCTTTTTCTAAGTCAACCAAGTTATCTTCACAAAATTACTTTAAAGAACCAAGGTTAGCTTATTCAAAAACAACATGTATAGATTCTTCAACAACCAGGGCCTTTTTGTTGAAAGCTCTATAGGGTTTACTAGATAAAGAATATTCTAGAAAAATATCTTCATCAGATTTTGCATCAAACTTGCCCAAAAGTTCTTTATTGTTATTTAAAACAAAACATTTGCATCCAAAGGCACGAAAATAACTGATGTTAGGTTTTTTTTCATTCCATAGCTCATATGAGATTTTTTTTAGAGAAGCTCGAATCATGGCTCTGTTCACGATAAAACAAGCTGTACTTACAGTCTCGGCCCAAAAATATCTTGGTAAATTGTTTTCACAGAGCATAGTTCTAGCCATTTCTTTCAAATTCCTATTCTTTCTCTCAACAACACCATTTTGTTGAGGGGTTCTATGAGTAGAAAAGTTATGGTTAATACCATTTTCATCACAAAACTTTTTAAAATATTTGTTTTCAAATTTTCCACCATGATCACTTCGGATACTTGTGATTTGAAAATCTTTTTCTTTTTGAATTCTCCGAGATAGTTTTGTAAAAGAGGCAATCATCCTTATGACCTAAGAATAGCACCCAAGTGTATCTAGAGAAGTCATCAATAATAACAAAGACATAATTCTTGCCTCCAAGGCTAAAAGTCCTTGTTGGATCAAACAAGTCCATGTGCAATAGTTGTAAGGGCCTAAAAGTTGAAATCTCACTTTTGGATTGAAACAAACTTCTAACTTGTTTGCCTTGTTGACATGCATCACAAACTGTCTTTTCAAATTTAATTTGGGATAAATCAATTACTAATTCCTTTTTTAAAAGTTTAGAAATCAAGTTCATGTGTGCATATCCAAGTCTTCTATGCCACAACCAACTATTATCACTCAAGGCAGCTAAGCACTTGATGTCAATTTTGGAATGGTCATTTAGATTGAAAATGTAAACATTTTCATGCCTATGACCTTCAAAAATAACTTTGTTATTAATTGAGTCTTCAATAACACACTTAGCATGATCAAAAATAACCTTGTGGCATTTGTCACAAAGTTGGCTTATGCTAAGAAGGTTATATTTTAAACCATCAACAAGCGAAATATTTTCAATAGAAAGGAAAGAAATTTTACCAATACAACCAATTCCTATGATTTTGCCCTTGATATTGTCACAAAACGTCACAAATCCACCATCTTTAGGTTTAAGGGATGCAAACATTGATTTATCACCTGTCATGTGTCTTGAGAAAATACTATCAAGATACCACATCTCCTCCTTCAATGAAGACTTGAGGCATACTTGCAAGAAGAATCAAGGTTTGAATTTTGGTACCCAAATTTTCTTGGGTCCTTTGGTGTTAGTTCCATGTGGGTGTGTTCCCTTTAGAACCCAAACCCTTTTTACAGGTAAATCAAGACATTTTCTATGTGGACAGTGTGTGACAGTGTGTCCATACTCATACCATAAAAGCAAGTAGCATTTGAGTGATTAGAGAACACTTTGACAAAAATGTTGCTTATAAACTTTTGCTTCTTCTTTCATTCATATCCAATTCCGACTTTGTCAAAAATACATTTTTGCATACCAAGAAGTTTATCTAAGTTATTCTTTTCAAAAGTGTTAGAACAAGTCAACCCAAAAGGGGGGGTGAATTGGGTTTCTTTAGCAATAAAAAAGATTAAATTCTTTTTCAGAAAACCTTTTGAATTTTTATATTACCAGACAACTATATATGCAAAAGTAAAATTAAGCAATTTTCAAAAGATGAGCCAAACACCAGCGATTTATAGTGGTTCGGCTTGATCTTAGCCTACGTCTACTCCTCAAGATCTCCCTTGAGTATTTCCACTATTTCAGAATACTTCAGGGCGTATTCAAAGCCTTTACAAGCTTCA
>JAUMHN010072015.1:0-26483 GCA_032360265.1 Heliamphora ciliata
TAAATTATTAATTACAAACTTATATAATATAATAAACTTTAAGTTTATAATTTTTAATTTAACTTAATTTTAAACTACTATTGTATAATAGTATTTTACAAACTATTATACAAACTTATATAATAGTATTTTACACAAATACTATTGTATTATAATTTTTTTAAGAAAATCTCAAGCCTGGTCAAGCTCGCCCAAGGCCCACCCAAAAGCCCGGGCCCGAGGCTCGAGGCCGTAGCCCAAATCTAAATCCTTTACCCTTAGGGCCTGGGCCGACTCCTGGAAAAAAAAGCTTTGCCCGGCCCAACTCGAAGATTTGACGGGAGCTCGCCGGGCACGGGTCGAGCTTGGCCCACTCGGTCCACGACCGGGTCGGGTCGGGCCAAAATTACATGGCTACCTATTCCCTGTAAACTTATGCGAAATTAGATTTATTCTTTATTATTTTGGACTTTGGGATCATTGATATTGTTTAAAAAGATGCTTTTCAATGGGTTTAAATTTTTAATATATTTTTATAATCCAAACTACTTATAATGTTGTACGTAGATTGTATATGTAAAAAGTTAAACTAATGAGATATCCATAGATCTGTAATTAGATATCACATTTATTAAAAATAAATTAATGGCAAGTGTAATTTTGTAAAAACCAAAGTTGAATAATTTAATTAATCAATTTAATACCACAAAATAATTAATCAATGGGTAAATTATATTGACCTCTCATAAGATTCACAAAAACATCAACGATCTTTCTTGTTATTTTTGGAATTTCACTTAATACCCTTTTGCTGTGACTATCTGCTTCAAAGTCTTCTATTTGTTTGATTTCCATTAAAACCAAGGGCAGATTTTGCAGACATAAGCTATAAAAGGGTTGTGATATTTCAATGCTACCCTTTATAAAATGTTTAGACATTTTTAAATTTCTAATATGATGTGAAATGTTCATATTATCTCTATCTTATTTATCATTTTAGAGAAAACTACTATTAGTGAGGTTTATTTATAAGCTTTTCATTTCCAGTTTGTTTGCAGTTTTTAGTTTCCCCCCTCCCCCATTCACTCCCACTACCACTTCCATTCCCCCTTCCGCAGCTGCAGCCCAGCATTATCCTCCAGCGCCACTCTCCAGGTATGGTCTAATTATTTATTTATTTATTTTTAAATATACATGTAATTAAAATGCATGTGATATGACCGGATTATTTGTAAATATTTTTATATACATATATAATTAAAATGCGTGTGATGTAAGAATAAAATATCTACGTCAAGCAATGCGAGAAACTATCGGAATCCAACTTACCTAAGATACAAAAATAAAAATTGCATGTTTTTTTAAGGAAATTAAGTCTACTACTAGCCTATAAACTAAGAGCTTGATGTATATTAATGTCACTTATGTTTTCTTGACCAGATGATGTCAATACACTATTATTTACTCTTTGACGGAACTGATGAACAATGGCAACAAGCAAAGACATTATATAATGAATACTCAAATTTCAGGTTCTGAATCTTTTTAAATAACTGAAGGTTAGTTTTCGTACTTTGGATGGAAAGCCAAGGAGATTGTGTCCAATCCTAAGAAGTACGAGGCCTGGCCTTAATTAGTTGAGAACAATAAGAACGTTTTATTGAACCATGGCATACTAGAAACGATTTTAGCAGTTGGAAGTTTCACACTTTTTGAACCAAAATTGGGAATTTTTTTTGACTTGGGGGCCTGAGTGTCATTATTTAGACGATCCACCTTTCTGACATTTATATCATTTCTTTTGTTTATGAGTTCACCACTCATGGACATTTTTGAAGTAATGGTTGTTTCCGTACAATTTACTGAACAGAGCTTCTTGCATATATATATATATCTGCAGCTTGCTTCTAAACTTTTGATCTTAACTAAGGTTTATGGTTCACGAAAAGTAAAAACTATTAAATTATTACCAAAATGCATTCGAAGTATGCCTAAAATGCCTTTGCAATGTACATTTGACCATTTGTGAGTAAAAATGTATAACAATTATTGAGAAATTATCTCTGTCACAGAAACAATAGAAACCACTCTCAGAGAGAGAAATAGCTTGTAAAAATCACTCCTTATTCCATTATCTCTGCAACTCGTTTAATACAACGAAGAACACAAAGCTGTTCAATAATTTTCAGCTTAATCATTTTTCTCAGAAGCAAGAGGGACCTTCCTTTCTTTCTCAAGCACAACCCTAATTCTAACATATATATTGAGATTTTCTTTCAGTTCTACTTCATTTTCTCAGCAAACAAACAAATTGCTGAAAACCGTACATCCTCTTAAGGATCATATTACAAGCCGTTAGAAACTGAAAGCTAAGAAAGTGTCGTTGAATAATGGTGTATGTTTTTAATTTTCGTTTCTCTTATTTTCTGTGATTCTTCATAAACCAACTTAAATCCAAATCGTTCACTCAATCAAAGCTCATAAATATAGAACGGAAGAAGAGAAATGAAGAAAAAAACCCTAATAATCCTTACAGAACGAAAAATGATAACCCAAACAGGAGAAAGGTTTAATCGTCAATGGAGAAAGCTTTAATTGTCAACCCATAGCTTCGATCTGTACTCTCGATCGAAACTTGTTTTGTGGCTTTGGTAAAGTTAACAGAGAGCTTCAATCAATACTCAAGTGGACGTTCAATGGTTTTGGTAAGTTAGTGGTTTTTTTGTAAGTTAGTGATTTTTTGTTCAGACATAGTAGTTTAGTGGTTTGGGCAGAGATGTTTTCAGTTAATGAACAAGCCCACCAATAGGAGATAACCCAAACAGGAGAAAGCTTTAATCGTCAACCCATAACTTTGATCTGTACTCTCGATCGAAACTTGTTTTGCAGTTTTGGTAAAGTTTACAAAGAGCTTCAATCAATACTCAAGTGAACGTTAAGTGGTTTTGGTAAGTTAATGATTTTTTGTTCAGACAAAGTAGTTTTGTTATTTGGGCAGAGATATTTTCAGTTGATGAACAAGCTCACCAATAGAAGGCAGACACGACGCATTACTAGCAGCAGTGGGTTAAAAGGGCAAAACTGACTTTTAACATTGATTATATTTAACTATTAAATTATTCAGTAAAACTAAGGGGTAAATAAGTAATTGTACTTGCTCTGTTAACTGCGCTATTCGACAATATTTGATGAGGGTGTACAGTGAAATTTCAAAAACGACAGGGGAGGTCGTTGATATTTTAGTAAACCTTAGGAGAGGTCAGTGTGATTTACCCTTAATCAATTTATATGCAAAAACGCATGATCAATTGAAAACTGCTTTAACCCAAAAAAATTGTATGAAAAACTTGCTATTGGTGGAATTGAGATTGGTTTAGGAAAAAAATCAAATGGGCAATTTGAAACGAGCAAGAGATACTCGTCGGGGTCTTCACTTCGGATATATTTGTAGTTTAATAAAATATTTAGTGCAATTTGTTCAGTTTTAAATAATATCATTAATGATGGAGCCACATTCACTCAACGTGTAGATGCAAATGGGGTGTATAATACAATTACATCTTTTGAGTTTGTATTTATCTTACATTTGATGAGAAACATTATAGAGATTACTGATAATTTTTGTCCAACTATGCAACACAAATCTCAAGATATATTAAATGCAATGCATCTAATCTCTACGACAAAAGTATCTTCTTCAAAAATATAGAGCAGATGGATTATTGGAGTATGTTAAACTATTTTATAAGCATGAGATATATATTATTGGTATGAATGCACGTTATGCAACCAATAGAGATCATGTTCGTAGAGATCACATCACATTTGAGCATTATTTTTGAATTGATATTTTTAAAGTTACATGTGATACTCAATTGTAGGATAATAGCCAATTTAATAAGGATGTGATGAAATTAGTTGTTCTTAGTTCTGTTTTAAATCTTCGGATGACTATATATATTTAAATATTGAGGATATTTATAAGTTTGTAGACAATGTTATCTAGACGACTTTACAGATCAAGAAAATTGTATTTGAAATCCCAACTACAAAATTATGAACTTGATATTCTCAATCATGTAGAATTTTAAAACTTGTTAACAATTTCTAAGTTGTGTCAAGTATTGGTAAAAACAACAAAGTCAATCATTTATCCACTTTTTGATAGGTTGGTTCGTCTTATTCTAATTTTACTAATTTTTAGGGCAACAACAAAACTTCATTTTAATCCATAAAAATTGTGAAGACTAGATTAAGCAACAAAATGGAAGATAATTGTTCAACTAGTTATTTGCTCAGCTACATTGAGAAAGATATCACTTGAGGGTTTGATAATAATTCAATTATAAATGCATTTTATGTAATGAAAGAGCATCGAGCACAATTTTTGTAAATAAATAGAACAATAATTTTTATATTTTATTTCTTAAAATAGATGTAAACACTTTAATTATAATATTTGAGAGTAATATTTACACAATTAGTGTTGTTTTAAGTTAATATTATTTTTCAAATATTTGTTTTAAATTTTCTCTTTACATAGTCGTTCGCTCCTCCAAAATAAAAATTATGGGTCTGTCTCTCATAATTCCTTAACATGGAATGTTGGTAACTTCAGCTTTGTAAACATCAATTTTATTTATAAAAAAAATGTTAGTAGGAAAAAAGAAAGAAAAAGATTAAATTATCTCGATGTATCATATTATGCTAGACGCTAATAGTATTTGTGTCGGTAATTTGAAGCCCTTATTTGAGTTTCTAAAAGCTTGACTTTCAAAAATTTAACTTTTTTTAAAAAAAAAAAGGTGAAAAAAAAGTTATATTGTTTGAAATAATGTTTTTAGGATATCTTTTTTTTAAAACTTTTTCTTAAAATATTTAATATGCCCTTATCTTTTGCTTTTAAGCTATAGAATTTGATATAATAACACAGTTTTTAATTTTTTTAAGTAAAGTTGACTTTTTAATTAAAAAAATTAAAAGTCCTATTTGTTGGACTTGTTTAAGAATAAATCTTAATCACTTTTTGATACTACGCCAAATGACAATATTAGCGGTGCCAAAAAATCGTCATATATATTAGACAAACCGCCACTAAAATTAATAACGACGATTTGACAACAAAATTTAAAATCGCCGTCTATACAAGTATTGGGAATAATAAAATTGCATTTCTACAACTACCGTTTACTATATATGGCGATTTGCACGGTGGTAAATAATCGCTGATAATATAATCGATGTTTTATTTATATTAACGGTAATTAGTCCAATGTAACAGAAATAATACTTGTAATCGATAGTGTATTACCGCCGCTAATGTTATTTTTATGTGGTGGTTACTTTCCACCACAAATTATGTGCAAATTATTGGCAGCTTAAGTTTTCTTTAACGTCGCTAATAATGTACTTGTAAGTGTAGTATTTGTCAGTAATAATCACGAGGGTAATATAAACAGCCACTTAAAAATCCAATAAAACTGCTTAATTTCATAATTGTAATTTGCTTAAGTTTTATTCTCTCAATGTGACGTATCAACAAAATAACTTACAACCCAGTAAAATATATTAGTCTTCCATAAAATTAAATATTAATTTAATTACCATAATTCAACATTATATCCATAAAAATCCATACACAACATCCAAGGGGTTTTTTAAAATCTGAAATCACAAAATGCATCTAAGTAACACGCTAGTGAATAAATTCCAAAATAAATCAAACGCACGTTTTAAGTCTAAAACATGTCCCAAATACTTTTGCCAACAAACAAGGTCTCAAACGTAAAAACCTAAAGTCATCCTCCATTAGTTTGTCATTCTGCTATAAATCGATAACACGTTAAGTCTAATGCATATCCCAAAATGCTTGTACCAATAAACAAGGTCTCAAATGTCAAAGCCCAAAGTCGTCAATTGGTTCTTTATTCTGATGGTGATAACTAGAAGTGTGGAACATGTTGCATGCTGCATGAAAGTCTAAAACCATCCTGTTTCAATATAAGTAGAAAGTATAAGTATCTTATTAATTTTATCATAGCAAAAAAATATAAGTAGTATAAGTATTAAAACTATATAATTACTATTATTATTAAAATGATAAGTTACTTGTGTACTAGGTGAATGCATTAGTGGTTCATCTGTATCTGAAAATTCAAGCACATGATACCCTATAGATTCCACATGAGCCTGCAATTGTGCACATTTACGCTTAATGCGAGAAAATCTGCCACTTAACTCAGCTAATAACTCTTGTCGCACCTCTGAACGCAATTGATCCACATCAACGCGTTGATCTTGAGACCGAGCATATCTACCAAACACTTGGGATGGACAAGGACCCAAGCCATATGTATGTACACGACCATGTCCATCTGCTCTTAAAACCTCAGTGAATACTTGCCCTCGAAAAGTTGCTGACTGTGTCTTCAGGCACTTGAGATAGTCTATTATTGATTTGAAACTGAAATTTAAAAAATTAAATATTAATTAAGACTTAAATATATAAATAATTAAGAAAACACTTAATCACACTTACAATGGTTTCAGCTGATACTTGATTAACATAATCACCATTCTTATTTGTATGTGTCTTTATGTACACCTCTATCCGATCAGACTTTTTTCCAATTTTGATAGCAATCTATATTATTAAGAATGATTAGTAACTTCAAATATATACTGTACATTCAAACATAAATGTGTTGATGAAAATCAATCATTTACCTCATTCCTTACTCGATAATGTACCTTTCTTCCGCTTGTATGATACATTGTTTGTTTTTGTGTCTCCTCATTAGCCCCCGACATTGTACTTCTATTCCTTTGATCATCAGCAAAGCCACAATCTTGCCTTGGAACTCCAAATGCATTATGCATCAAACCAACCATATCATCTTGGGCTATGGCACTAGACCCATGATTTATATTAATTTCATTTCCATCAAGTGGAGACAAAGGCTCACCATGAATCGTCCATCTCGTATAGTTAGTGTCAAACCCATTTATAATGATATGCTCTCTAACTCCATTTCGTGTTTCAAATCTAAGGTTAACACATTTTTTACACGGACAATAAATTTTCAATCCTGGAAGCTTATTAGCATTAGCGAAATCAATAAACCTTCCAACCCCTTGTATATTAGTAGGATTTAGCCTATTTCTTATATGAATCCAACTCTTATCCATAAGAATTATACACTAAAGTACTTGAATTATTACAAGTAATTAATTAGTTATTATTCAAAGTAAGAATAATGGTGGAGAGTAAAGAAAAAAAAACCAAAGCCTTCCCAACAATGCTAGGAAAAAATCAATAAGCCAAACAAAAAGACAATAGCACAGAACAATGACTAAAGTAGTAATAATTGAAAAATGAATCAAAAAGTAGTTAGAAAATGTGATAAGTATAACATAATTAATAATTTAAAGGGTGTTCAATCAAAAAGGTGTTAGTCAAAAAATTATCCAAACTGTTCTATTTCTTCTTTAATGTTTTTTTTAAAAAGAATAGTCTAAAATTTTATATATTTAAAATTTCTCTCTCCATAAGGTATTAAAAAGTAAACAAAATTTAGACCAAAAATAAAAAAAAGTTAAAAAGAACAAAAATAAGGGGCATTTTGGCTAATAACTATTCAAGGAAAGTATCAGATTGCTTCTTCAACATTCCACATATTTTCTTAAATGGATGATAATGTTATTTTTCTCACGGGCAACTCCCAAGTGCTACCAATTCTCAAGTGGTAAGACTCAAAGTTCAACATTTATATTCTCAAATAATAGCATAAAATTCATAGGAAACAAAAAAAGAACAGAGACATTAATCTCAAGCACTACTCTCAACGGTCATATTCTTACCCAAAAATAACAACGGCTATAAATTTTCCACCACTACTCTCAAGCAGAGGCAAATCCAAGCAGAGGCATTCTGTTCAATCTCAAGCAGAAGCATTCTTTAACAAATTTAACAAGCAGAGGCAAAAAAAAAAAAAAAAACAAGAAGAGGCATTCTTTAATCTCAAGAAGGGGCATTCTTTAACAGAATTAAATGGAAAAAAAAGTTGCAGAAGCATTAAGCAGAGGCAAATCCACCACGACTCTCTATATTGACTATCCATCCAAACTAATTTAACAAATGTGTAAAAGAAAATTTAAACAACCAACAACTACAATCTCCATACAAAACAAAAATTAAAAATGGCAAAAAAAAATAATCTACAAATGCATTTCACAAAAATTGGAACAACTAACAGAGTGTGTGTGTGTAAACTAAAACTGGATCATCTCTCCCCTTACATCCCCTCATTTGTAAACTATTACTATCTTTCGTCCACTGTCACTCCAGTCCCTTTTGTCATCTGGTGAGAGGATAAGAAATCTAATCTTCCATGATGTCTCTTCTCATGTCTTAGAGTACAGCCTTTCATAAAATTGAACAACCTCTCCTCTTACATCCTCCTCCTCCCACTCTTCAAATCCATCATCTGCCACACTTCTGGTATTATATCTCCTATTGAAGTTAGCAAGCTGAAAAATACAAATAGTGTGAGCTTTCAGTGCTCCAATCACTTTTCTTGTCTCACTGTCTTTCCTATCCAACTCCTTAATTAGTAATACAATTACCAAGTACCTTCGGTTGATGACCACAGACAAATTCCCAAACTCCTTTTTGTTCCAATTGCTTTCGAGCTGATTATTATGTGGCTTAACATTTAATTTCACTGGTTCAACCCAACCATAAATCCCTAAAAAAAAGTGTGCGTGAGTGTGTGTGTGTGTGTGTGTGTGTGTGTGAGAGAGAGAGAGAGAGAGAGAGAGAGAGAGAGAGAAAAGGAACCAGGTCAACAAAGTGGTCGTCGACGACTCAGATGACGCGACAGAGAGGTGGTGGTCGACGAGAGCGACGACGTCTTCGTTAAAGGGAGCAACGGCGTCTTCGTCGACGGGAACGACAGCGTCTTTGTTGAAGGGAGGGACGGCGTCTTCGTCGACGGGAGCGAGGTCGGCTTCGTCAAAGTCTGGGGATGAGGAAGGTGAGGCTATCAGAACCCTAGCCTTCGAACTGCAAATAGTTCTCACTACTCAGAGAACTCATTGCACTGTTTGGGTTACAGGATTCGAACGGCCAAGCAAAATATTGGGGGAAGGGGAATTTTGGAAGGGAAATAAGTTTTTGTTTGATAATCGGTAAGAATTGAGTCATATTAGTAATAAGTTGAAATTAATAATAAGTTAAAATTAAATTTTTTTTATATTTAAATTGAGTAAAATTAAATAAAGAATTAAATAAACTTATGTTTGATTTGGATAGAATTAAATAACGTTGGATAAAATTATAATAGTCAATTTCTAATATTATCTTTGTATTAAGTTAATTTATTTTAAAATTAACTAAAAAAATTAATAAATTAAATTTTATATTATTTATTTTAATATTTTAATATTCTTAATATTTTAAAATTTTTTAAATTCGCTCTTTAATTTAATCATTCTTAATTTTATATCTTCCTTCACTAAGTTATTACTCATTTAGCGAACTAACAATTCGTCTGAATAATTAGTTCGAAAACTTTTTTATACAAAGAAACATTAGACTAAATTATACTTCAAATTAATAGTTCGAACGAATTATTAACCCGCCAAAACAAACGAGACTTAAAAGTATTAAACCACAATTGCTAAACATACCACTAGCAAAAGTATTTGAGGCACAAAATTTTTAATTCTTTTACCGGTGCTTATTTTTAGTTAATAGTGTTTGTGGCCCGAAATTTGTTATTCTATTGATGGACATTTATTGTAACCCCGTTAATAATTATTTTTACCCATCATTGATTTATCACCATTTAAAAATCTTTTTAATAGTAGTTTTTTTTATCCCCGCAATAAAAATCGCCGTTAATAGTGTCATTTGGTGTAGTGTGACTATTTCATAAAGTCATAATTTTTAAATATATAATTACTATAAACAAATATACTCTTATATGAATAATTAATAGAGATATAAATACATATATTATTATTTTTACTTTTGCAATTAAAACTTTCGACACTAAAATAGGCAACAATTTTAACATCAAATCGAAACAAATTTACCAAATAAGACGATTTGCAACATTTCGTCCTTAAAGATAGAAGAAAGACGACTTCAATGGGGAACCATAATAAGTATTAGATGATAACACGCTATCTAACCATTATAGAGAGACGACAAGAAAAATAATAGAGAGACGACAAGAAGAACTAAGAGACGGGAAGAGTTTATGCAATTCATTATTATTTTGTTATTTATGAAAATAAATTAAATAAAGACGATAGATTTTAGAATTGTAATTTATTTGAGCATATAATAATTAGGAAAGTGAAACATTTGTTCCAGAGAATGAGAATAATTTTTGTAGGAAAATAATAAGGCATTTCACAATATCTAATTTCTTGTCATATAAGACATTTTTTCAAATCAAATGATATATTTTATTTTATTACATTTCATACATGAATGAGTTATTATATGTTAAATGCCTCAATTCTCTTTAACAAAATAAGGTAATATATATTAGTGGAGGATATAATCGAGTTGTATTTTGTGTAATCCATTTGAATATTTTATTTGTTTAGAAAATGTCTCATTTTACATAAATTGATACATTGTAAAATGTCTCATTTTTTTTAATCAAAACATTAATTTATTTTCTATAACAAATGTCTCATTATGCATTTTCAACTCAATATATTTTCTAAAACCCGTCATTGTTATTTTCTTTGCTTCTATAAACATAAAAACGATGATAAATTGCATAAACACAGTAGATTCATTCGTCATTATTTTCAATCACAATAGTTCATACGCCATCGTTGAAGAGTATTCAACCCTAGATCGTGAAAGATTCATGATCGATTTTTTTGTAGAGAATATCATGATGAAAATTATGAGCATTTTTTATTCGATTTTTGGTAGATTTCTTTGATATCAACGATTTTCAAATGATAATATTTTTTTGTTTGAAAATCTAGATTCGTAGAGTATAAATAGTGTATTAAGGTTAATTTTGGTATAATTATAAGAGATGACACTTAGGTATCGTTTGATAACTAGCTTAAAAGTTAGCTTTTTTACTTTTTTTGCGTTTTTAACCAAAAAGCTAAATTGAGTTCAAAGTAGATTGATTGATAACTTAACTTTTAAACTAGCTTTTTTTAAATTGGTTGTTTGGGTCAAAAGCTAGCTTTTTTATTTTTTGTTCAAAGTTGACAATTTATCCTTTCATATATTTAATATTAATAATTATATGTAGTTAGTAATAGTAGTAAATAAGTTATGAATAATGGGTATTATTGTATTTTAAAAGTGGTGGAAGTTTGATTTGAATATTCTAGGAATTTGCGTTTCGATTTGACTTTTTTACTTTTTAACTTTTTCGTTTTTTTTCCAAACAGATAAAGTTGACTTTTTTGCGTTTTTAGCTAAAAAGCCAAATAAGCTAAGTTTCCAATCAGGGCCTTAATGGAATATTAATCTTTAAGTTAGAACTTATCTCTAAACAAGTATTCCAAATTGAGTATGAGTTAGAACTTGTACTCAATTTTTCCTTTTTAAGTAAAGTGTATTACACTTACTCAAAAAGAAGTTAGAGTGTTTACGATATTTATAGGCTTTTTTGGAAAAAAAATAAAAAAAATTAGTAGACTTTTTAGAAATATCAAATAGTATATCTTAAAACAACCAAATCTTTAGAAGCACAAACAAGGGCTAAAATACATGGACTTAGATATCTTTATTTGGACTTATTAAATTAGCCTAAAATCATGTTTACATTTCATCACCCCTCAAGAAGAATTTTAGAACATGAATAAATATGCCCAAAAGGCTTCAACTGATGTTATTAGTAAGAGTTCACATAATTTATATATATATATGTGAGTGTGTGTGTGTTAGATCTTAAACCAATGTGAAATCCTACATTAAATGAGTGATTATTTAGTGTTGTCGGAGTATTCCGTGTGAAAATTTCATGTGATAATCCTATCTAATCTTGTGGAGATAAATTTTATGGTATGAACATAATAACTCACTTTTGTTAGATGGTTAGCAGACAAAAAGTTGTCACGGTCCAAATCCCAAGAAGATAAACCAGAAGAATAAAACTAAGAAATGGTCAACTTTTTAAAACTAAGAAACCGTAAACTAAACACTCCTTTTCGATAAAAAAAAAAAACTAAGATGAAGATAAAATATTTGAAAGGAAGACCTCTGGGGCTTCAATTTGAACATAAACAAGACTCATAAAGGTTTAAAGATGAAGGAGGTACATCGATTTCAAAACAAGAATAAAATTTAAAAGTTCAAAATTTTGATCACACTGATAGACCGCTCGATCAGTTTGAGAATTGATTGATTGGTCTAATGCTGCTTGAAGTTTCTTGCACCTTTAGAGGAGATGTCGAGATGCTACAAAGACCGCTTGATTGGTCCGAGGACCAGTCGATCAGTTTGGCCCTAGAACACTTTTCTTTTAAAACCATTTTGAAAACCCTAACTTCTAATTACACAGGCTTTTGTGCCAAGGATGAAAACAACACTTTTGTAAAACCATAAGATTGACAAAAGAAGGTCCAAACCATCAATGAAAGAATCAATTCACTCCCCAACTCATTCAAAACATATTCAAACATGAGACCTTTGTAAATTTGAAATCAAAAACCTCCTTGAAGGGGCTATATCCCTAAACATACATTTAACTTAAATAAACTTTAGCCTCATTGCCTTACAACATCAGAGTTTTTGGTACCAAAACATTACATGATCCAATGTTCAAGAACATAGTTCTAAAAGATTTATAAAACTAATTCTACAAGGTTCAAAAGAATCAACACATAAGGATGTCCATCTTTAAGCTAGAGGGCCATCTCCAACACCTAAAAATATTTATTTTTTAAACAATGTGAGCCGAGACTTAATATGAATCAAAAACCCGATATGAATGGATGCATGAAATGCTATAGGCAAAAGTATATGATATAAATTCAAATCAAATTGCCAAAAGTAGTTTTCCTCCAAAACTTCCAATTTTCCAACCCATTTCATTCAAAATCTTCACAAGTTCAAAACCACAATAAAATCTAGGTTTTCAAGCATCAACACATAACATTTCAAAACTCGAGTTTAGTTAGATACCGACTTGTTACACACAGTGACAATTGACATTTATAAATTCTTATGCGTTGCCCTCGCTACCGGGCCGCCTTACGGTACCAATAAGTAATTCATTATATATGTTTTATAATTTTTCACACAATTGTACACTTTTATGGATCAACCGAAGGGTAGGGCACCCTCACACTCTTTTATGAGATTAATTGAAGTGTAAGGCACCTAATCATGTGCATGTTTTCGGTCTTTTACCGAGGAGTTATTCAAACTCACTTTGTTCACATTACATTGCCTCGGTACATTAACTAAACCATACAATTTATTCAAAAATCATCCACATCAGCATATGACCTCTATTTCAAGGATTTTAATATAACACAATCCAACAACTCAACTAAAACCAAACTCATTTTGATTTTTAATCTCAACCACCTATAACCAATTCAAAACTCATTTTTAATTTTAAACACAACAAATCCATCATCAACTTCATCCCTTCCAACATGCACATTTTTATATAACCAACAAAACTAGGGTTTTTACTCTCTAACTAGCATCATGGCATTTAACATAAATTTAAAATACCTAAACATGCATACAAGAATCCATACATGGTTTAGAATTCTATTTCATAAAGTTAAGAGTTTGAAGCTTTAGTCTACCCGAAATACCCGAACTCATAAAAATGAAAATTCACCCGGTTGGTTGCGTAGCTCTCATCGAGAATGTCGACTTTTGTTCTTGCCGTATTGCGAGAATCCAAGTCTAAGGCTTCAAAAATTGAAGGGGAAGAAGGAGAGCATCAAATCTCCATTGATGGATGAGAGAGAGAGAGAGAGAGAGAGAGAGAATACTCAGTTGAAGGGGGAGGGGGATTTTGTTGAAGCTTCCATGACAAGCTTTGGCACACTCTCCTATAACACTCACCAGCTATGCCCAATTTTCATCCAATGCATCCATGATGTATTTTTAACCCACATACATGCACTATTAATATTGAAATTAACATTTTTAAATTTATATTAATTCAAAACCATTTTTTTCAAAAATTATTGAATTTTAAAATTATTCTCGAATTAAATTTCTCGGGTCTCTGCATACACCAGCAGATCCAACAAAACATGTTTAAAAGTTATTGGGTCTCACAACCTTCCTCTCTTAGGGATTTTTGCCCCTAAATTTTGATACAACTCAATACAAAAACAACTCTGGGTACTTGGAACGTACTTTGGACTCATACTCCCACGTGGCATCTTTAACACTATGGTGAAGCCACAACATCTTAATGTATGCAATAGTCCTTCCCCTCAAAACGTGCTCTTTTGTGTCTAAAATTTTTATCAATTCTCATAGGATATGTCTTCCTCAATGGTTAACTTTGTGAGACCCTGATCTGTTTCATTTTTGAAAATGTTTAAGTGTTGGCGGAAGTAAGAATTAAAGTTTGGTCTTGCTTCTTTGGTTTAGGTTTTCACCCAGCGCTGACCGCTCGAGCGGTGGGTGCGCGCTCGAGCGGGCTGGTGCCAGAGAGTGGGTCTGGGAGGTGACCGCTTGAGTGGTGGTCGTCCGCTCGAGTGATGGTATGACAGAGGAGTATGTTGGCAGGGGTCCGCTCGAGCGGTGCTCTAAGCGCTCGAGCGGTGGAGGCCTGGCCCGAAATTCTATAAATATCAAGCCTTGGAAGATATTTTGGAATCCTTAGCTTCTAAGCTAAGTTTCAATTTTTTCTGCCTTCTCTCTAGATTTTGATGGGCTCGGGGCTCGATTTTCAGCAAGCGGACATCAGATCCTTGCTATTGGTGCCGGGGGCTTCACATCTATCCGAACAAAATCCCATTCTGTCGAGGTTTGATTTTTGAGACGTCGAGCTTTTGGCTCAACGAGGTAGGATTTTAGACCCTATTGCTATTAAAGGGTGTTACATGTAATCAGATATATTTTTACCAGGTAGAAAATACATTAAATGTGGTTTTCATGTTTAAACCTTGTTTTTGGATAAAAGTGGATTTTACGCCTTTCTCGGTTTATTTCATGATTCGGATATTTTGTTATCCGTGGTTTTTAAAAGGAGATTTGAAAACGAGGTGCTTTGTGGAAAATGTGTTTTTTGGTGGTTTGGAGCTAACTCTCGGGGTTGAGTCTCAGCTTTTAAAACGTTTTGTTGGAAACATGTTTTTACATGCTTATAGATCTCTATATTGATATATTGGATCTCTTTTATACATATATTGTATAAACTATTTTACGGATTTTTGTAGTTGAGCTACGGTTGCTTTTTTTAAAAATAATTTTTCATAGATGTACCGTGACAGTGGGCATGTTGAGTTGGGCCGCAATTGCTCCTCAGTGAAAGTCCAAAAATATGTGCAATGTAGGTGCCTTGTACCTTCTGGTTAATTCTCGTAAATTAAGCCGGTTGCCTCCGTGAATTGCGTTGTGTGGGTCCTTTGTACCCCTCAGGTTTTGGATCCGTAAATTAAGCAGTAGGTGCTTTGTACCTTCGGGTTAATCCCCGTAAATTAAGCAAGTTGTCTCCGTTAATGGCGTCGTTATCGTGACTCCGTATAGAACTTGTCATTACTTAGCATACCATGAGTGGTTCTAAAGTAATGGGCAAGAGTCTAAAGTTGTTACCTTTGTTTGTGTGACAGAGTCGATATATAGGATTTTATGTTATTTTTTTCTCCTCGACGGTGTGGCCCGAGTGGAGCATACTGTTTTATTACAGTTTATCGTTTTATTTTCCTCGATTGTGTGTTTCGAGTGGAAAAATAACGTTTTGTTCTCGGTAGTGTGATTCGAGCGAAAAAGTTAGGTTTTGATTATTGTTTTCCACTAACTATGGCATGTTATTTGCATGGTAGATATGCATGGTTTTAAGGGTGGAAATGTGAAGTTTTATGAGGTAAAATCATTTTGAGGCTCATGTTGGCCTGATGAAAAACTTGTGGTTTTCAGGGTAGAAAAATCTTTTTGACTCCTATGGTTGAGTCTGTATGCTTATGATTACATAACCTGCTTTACAGCTTTATAGTCTGTTTCTATTGGACTTCGGCTCACGGTGTGGGATTTTGTTGTAAAATCTTTTTCAGGTGAACGTGGTCCTATAGGGTGACCTTGAGGTGCTCAGAGATGGCTATTGACCAGACCCTATTGTTTCGTATTTATTAGGTAGTTTATACCTTTCTGTACATGTTTCATGTTTGAGTATAACATGTTGTGAACCATATGCTTTTCTTATGGATGTATGCATGTTTTATGCTTTCGAGAGAACCTTGCGTTGGTTGTTATTTTTCGTAGTTTCTTACTACGCTTTTCGTTGCTGGGTTCAACGGTTTACAAACGGGATTTTCAAATGGTTTAAGCTTCATTCAAACTCTTGTGCTTCGAGGGCGATTTTGGAATGGCCAAAGCTTCTCTTAAAATGAAAAGATTTTCTTATCCAAAATATGTGTTTTGTTTTTCTTAAAGGCTTGGCTACTCTTTCAAATTGGATAAACCCTCGATAGTACGTTTTACAAAGGTTTTAGCCTTATTTTGGTTTTAACCCCCTTTGTGTTGGGATGGTTTAGTGGAGGTTTATAGGCTTTTCGCGTAACCCAGAGTTTCGGGCGTGACAAACTTAGTCCAATCTAACACATGAGATGGATCGGGCTCATATTTTCGCAACATGAACACATGAAAAACATTATGCATGGACAAGAGTTGTGGAGGCAAGGCAAGACGATATGTTGCCTCTCCAATCCTTTTTAGAATCTCAAAAGGTCCAATAAAATGCGGTGATAACTTTTCACTCTAGCCAAACCTCATCAAGCCTTTATATGGTAAGATCTTCAAAAACACATGATCTTCCTCCTCAAACACTAGGGATCTCCTTCTTCAACCAGCATAGCTCTTTTGGTGACTTTGTGCAGCTAATAGAAGTTGACGAATAGCAAAAATTTTCTTAGTCATTTTGCGTACCAAATCAGGTCCTAACATAACTACCTCACTCACGTAATCCAATAAATTGGTGACCTACACGGTTTACCATATAAAGCCTCGAATGGTGCCATCTCGATACTTGATTGATAACTATTATTATACGCGAATTCTGCCAAGGGAAGAAGATCTTCCTATAAACCACGAAAATCTAGTACACATGCTCGCAACATGTCCTCCAAAATTAGTATAGTGTGCTCAGATTGGCCGTCTGTTTGGGGATAGAATGCGGTGTTGAAAAGCAAGTTCATCCCTAATGCCAACTGTAGTCTCTACAAAAAATGTGATGTACATCGCGGGTCTTAGTCAGAAACTATGGTTACTGGCACCCCATGAAGCCAGACAATCTCATTAACGTGTAGCTTGCTAAGCTTATCCACATAATTTGTCATTCGAATCAGAATGAAATGCACAAACTTGGTCAATCTATCCACTACGACCCACACAATTATCGTGCCCCCTCGACGATCTAGGAAGTCCTAAAACAAAGTCCATTGTGACATTTTTCCACTTCCATTTTGATATAGGTAACGGCAGCAGTAGTCCCGCTGGTCTTTAGTGTCCTGCGTTCACTTGCCGACAAGTAAGGCACTGAGAAATAAAGAGCGCCACATCCTTCTTCATGCCCTTCCACCAAAACTGGCGACGTAAATCATGGTACATTTTTGTACCCCCGGGATGTACGGCAAGACAAAAATGATAGAATTCACGAAGAACTTCCTCACGATATGGCTTTGGCACGAAAAGCCTTCCACATAATTCTAGATTTTAATCGGGATGTAAAACCCATACCTTGATGTTATCACCACTCAAAATAAGATCCTGAATCATCTTAGCTTCATTGTCTTGCTATTGAGCATCGATAATGCGGCTAAGAAGCGTAGGTTGAGAAACCGCCATAAATAAATTAGCACAGTCCTCGAACCCGTTGAGGTGTAAATCAAACTCACCAGGATCCCCAATCATCTTTCATTACTGAATGGCTATAAGGGCTAAAGAACCTTAAGTTTTGCGGCTGAGAGCGTCGGCCACTCCATTGGCCTTTCCCAGGTGGTATTGAAAGTCAAAATCATAGTCCTCCATTACTCCATCCATCTCCGTTGCCATAAATTCAAGTCCTTATAAGAAAAAAGGTATTTCAAGCTATTGTGATCCAAGAATACATCAAGATGCTCGCAATACAAGTAATGCCTCTATGCCTTCAAATCAAATATGATCGCTGCCATCTCAAAGTTATGTGTCAGATAATTCTTTCATGAGTTTTTAATTGCTGAGAGCCATATGCAACTACTTTTCCTTGTTGCATCAAAATGCAATCAAGACCATCATGAGAGGCATCGCAATAAATAGTGTATCCCAACCTCCGTTCTGCTATCACCAAGACGGGTGAGCTAGTCAACTTCTTCTTTAGTTCCTGAAAGGTAAGTTCACAAGCTTCACTCCATGTAAATTTAATTCCCTTTTGCGTAAGACGCGTCATAGGTGTGGCATGCCGAGAAAAATTTTCAATGAATCGTTGGTAATGACTCGTCAATCCAAAAAAGCTCCAATTCTCAAACAAATTCTTTGGTCATTCCCAATTCATCACTATCTCAATCTTTGATGAGTCCACAACTACTCTATCGCCCGAAACCACGTGCCTAAGGAATTTGACTTTGGATAGCCAAAACTCACACTTCTTATATTTGGCGTACGGTCTATGGTCTTGTAAAAGTTGCAATACAATTCGTAAATGCTCTTCGTGAGCCTCCCTCGACGGTAAGTAGATCAAGATGTCGTCCACGAACATGACTACGAACTTATCTAGATAAGAGTGGAAGATGCGATTCATCAAGTCCATGAACGTTATTGGTGTGTTTATCAACCCAAAAGGCATGACCAAGAATTCATAGTGCCCATAGCATGTTTGGTAAGCCGTCTTCGGAATGTCTTCTTCTTTTATCCTCAACTGATCGTAGCCTAACCACAAATCAATCTTAGAGAAGTAGCTCGAACCTTTAAGTTGATCGAATAAGTCGTCGTTCCTGGGCATGGGGTATTTGTTCTTCACGGTCACTCAATTTAATCTCTGATAATCAATGCATAAATGTAAGGATCCATCCTTCTCTTTGGCGAATAATGCCCATGCTCCCTATAGTCAAGGGCTCGGGTGGATGAAACCTTTATCTAACAGTTCTTAGAGTTGCACGTTTAACTCTTCTAATTCAGCCAGTACAAAACAATAGGGTGCCATAGAGAGAGGTGCGGTCCCCGAGATAAGATCAATGGAAAACTCTATGTCTCATCATGGAGGAAGCTCAAACAAGTCATCAAAAAACACATCGAGAAATCCACGGGCGATAAGGGAAGTTCTCTTCGAGCGGCATCAACTTCACTTATAAATAAGGTAGATAGAAGAAAGTTAAGACTTTCATGACTTCTCAAGTCATAAGGCAATGGTATCGACCTGTCATCCCGGTCACCACAAAGCGCAAACACTCACCCTCGAGTGTGCAAATAGTTACTCGTCGACGGTTATAATCTATGTACGCATGATAGGTGGTTAGCTAATCCGCCCTAAGGATGATATCAAATGAGGCCATGTCAAGAACAACAAAGCCAAATGATCAACGATGATCAGTGACCTCAATCTCACAAGATCGACACACTCGTTTCAAGATGGCGCTCCCACCTACTAGAGTTTCTACACATAAAGTGCTACCCGACGTATCCACCTATAAACCTAACACTGATGTGAATGAAGATGATATGAATGAATTATTGGGGTAAACTGTCAAGATCTTAAGATTATATCTATGATTTTAGTCAAGAAATATCTTGATGGGTAAACGCCGAAACAAGCTCCAGATTAAAACTTTTGATATTAAACAATCAAAATAAAAGATGGTAATACTCCCAAAGTTAGTTTTAAGATTATACATTTTGAAATTTAGTTAGATGATTTCAGTTGCTGCAACAATTCTCATTTAATGATTCGCTGCGATTTTTGACTTCCACCCAAATTTTCGACACAAGCCTTCTGCTCTATTTCTGAATGCAAAACATGAACAAAATATGAGTTTTGATCTATCGTGTTCTTCAAAATCTATCCAGTCGCATGTTCTTTGAATGCACAACACGTGGAAACTTTAGAACCAATTATGAATTAAACTTGTAGCTAGGTTTTATAACAACATATAAATAGGTTACAACAGGGACCTGCGGTGTAAATAAGACATGGGTTTCCAATATAATTATGAATTCTTGCCTCAACCCAAAAGTAATTTCATAAAAACATAAATTATAATTTATTTCACTAAAGAATTATAATTGCACTACCAGCCTTATTTTCAAAAATGTAGTATTCGAGCTCCTGTTATTAAATGCTTAATTATTCTCTCCACGTTAAGATTATAAATACCCATCGATTAAATTAAATTACTGACAATTATATTTAATTGGCTTATTCTAAAATTTCTTAAGATCTTCTGTTTAACCTATTTGACTGCCGAATTATAAAATTCATATGTAGGGTTTAACTCCGTCAAAATTTATAAGTTTCCTTAAAGAAGTATCATCAATCCCAATTTTTTCAGGATGTGAATTCCATTAATAATTAATATCCACCATATACTTAATATCGCTATTTAACTCACTAAGATTATAAACCTATAAAAGATCGCACTTTCTAATGAATCAAAATAATAAATATTAAATATATGCAAATAATAATTATTTCATGACTAAGAGCATAAGTATTCATAATAATGTGAATTAATTTATAAAGTCAGTACAAAATCAATTACCCTAACTTGGTCCTGTTTGATGCACACAAAGTATACTAGCACAATAAGTCGGAACAATTGTCAAAATAATTATCGTTCCCCGTAACTAAAGACAGATCTACTAAAACATCATGCTATAGCCGACCGATGGTGTGTTCAATTCCATTTAAATTGTGAACTAAATCTTATATTCTACAAGAATCGATAATTTGGTCTTTTGTATGTAAGCCAAATTCTACATTTCAGATTAAATACTAAGTAGAATAAAAGATACCCACGCACAATATTAAATAAATAATAAAATGCATACATTGCTCATTAAGATTCAAAAAATAAAAAAACTAATTTTATTAAGAAATAAAGTTAAATACTAAAATTCCAAACCATAGTTTTTAGTATGCAACCCTAACAATCTCCCACCTATACTCAAAATCATACTGCCATATATCTGACTTCTATGCTCTTTACATGACTGTTAAAAGTCATAACTGGTAAGTTTTTTATAAAAGAATCAACAAGGTTGTCTGCTAATGCAATCTTAGCCACGGTTACATCATCTCTCTGTACGATCTCTAGTATCTGGTGGTATTTGCACTCGATATGTTCCACCTTCCAAGGTAAACACATATTCCGAGATAAATTTTCAAAAATTATCATCTGACTAAGAATTTGAGTCTGTGTACCCCAAAGGTAATAGACCATCTGCCTTGTAAAATAAAATATAATCTCTAGTCCTTTTCAGGTACATAAATATATGTTTTACCGCTGTCTAATACTCATGCCCTAGATTAGACTAATATCTGCTAATCATACCAACGGCAAAATAGATGTTAGGTTTAGAGTAAGGTATAGCATATATGAAACTTTCTACTGTTGAAGCATAAGAAATTGTCTTTATCTTCTCTATCTCATCAGGTGTTCTAGGACACTGATCCTTGGATAAAGTGATTCCATGCCTAAAAGGGAGAAATCCTTTCTTAGAATCTTGCATGCTTAAAATGATTAAGGATGGTATCGATATTAGTAGCTTGTGATAAACCCAACATCGTCTATTATCGATCTTGCATAAGCTTAATTCCGAGGATGTGACTGGCTCCGCTCAAGTCTTTCATATCAAACTAGACGAATTACCATACCTTCATTGAACATAACACCCTCACGTTATTTCTGATGAGTACGATATCATCCACGTAAAGTATTAGAAACACCATCATGCTTCTATCACGCCTCTTGTACACACAGAGCTCATTAGGACTTTAATCAATATCATAAGACTGAATGAACTAATTAAACCTAGTATTCTAAGACCTAGATGTCTTCTTAAGTCTATAAACAGATCTCTTAAGATTACACAACATGTGTTCCTAGCCCTTTACTATGAAACTGTCTGGTTGTGCCATATATATACACTCGTCAAGACTTCTATTATGGAAAGATATATTGATGTCCATTTGCCAAATTTTGTAATTGAAATGAGCCATAATGGACAAGAGAATCTGGATAGACTTAAGCATAGCTACCGGTGAAAAGGTCACATCATAATTAATCCTTTATTCCTGAGTAAAACCTTTTGCAACAAGCCTAGCTTTAAAGGATTTCACCTGCCTGCCTGCTCCTCTCTTTCTCTTGTAGATCCACTTGCATCTGATGAATTTTATCCTTTTGGGTGGTTTTATAATTTCCTAGACCTGATTAGAGTACATAAATTCCATCTCTGAATTCATAACCCTTGTCATAATTCTTCATCTTTATCTTGGAGTGCTTTATTGTAGTTTAGGGTTCAGTATCTAGTTCTTTCGGGATCTTGTCAAAAGACTTTCCCAAAGACATATACCAATCGGGTTGATGAACAACTCTCCCACTACGATGAGACACTATCTGCTTCTGTGTACTAATAGTGACACGCTGTGCCTATTCTGAACCCTGTGCACTATTACCCACATGCTCCTTTGGTTGTGAAATTGCCATGTTAATGGTAGCACCTTGATTTGATTCAGGATTTGCACGTGTCTTAATAATTCTCCTACTACGGTGAGGTAATGGGATATCAATGACACTTCTCCGTGGCGCCTCTACCGTACTACTGGTATTTCCTCTTAGCTCATTTAGAATATTTTAACTCTTGGGCTTATGGTCCATTACATAATCCTCTTTTAAGAATCGAGTATTAGCACTGATAATGACCTTTTGATTCTCAGAATTATAAAATAAACCACCCTTCGTTCCCCTAGAATATTCAACAAAGAAACATACTTCCATTCTCGGTTCCAACTTATCTATGTTTCCCATTAGCATGTGTATTTGACGCCCCCAAATCTGAATATATCTTAGACTAGGTTTGCGTCGGGTTCACAATTCTGTGGGAGTAGAAGGTACTGACTTAAAAGGTACCAAGTTTAGAATATAACCTGTTGTCTCTAATGCAAATTCTCAAAACAAATTCGGTAAGTTCGAATAACTCATCATAGACCTCACCATCTCCACAAGTATCCTATTCTTTCTTTATGCTACACCATTCTGTTGTGGAGTGCCCGATGCAGTCAACTGGGATGTAATACTTTCATCTGACAAATAATCCCTAAACTCTCTAAAGAGATACTCGCCACCATGGTCAGATCGAAGTGTTTTGATATATTTTCCTAGACGTTTCTCCGTTTTTGCTTTAAATACTTTGAATTTCTCGAAACATTCAGACTTACAGTGAATTAAATAAATATATTCATACATTGAGTAATTGTCAATAAAAGTTATAAAATACTCAAAATCTCCTTTAGCCCGGATAGTCATAGGTCCACATAAGCCAGAGTAAACCGGTTCCAATGGTTTTTTTAGCTCTATAACCTTTAGTCGAAAATGGCATCTTGGTCATCTTACCGTCCAAGCAGGATTCATAGATTGAAAGTGCCTCCACTTCAAATGAACTCAAAGGTCCATCTTTTACTAGTCTATTTATCCTTTTCAGACTAATATGACCTAGGTATAAGTGCCAAAGATACATTTAGTTCATTAAAGAAGTTTCTTTTATCTTAAATAAGGAATTTGATGTATTACTCAATTCATTCAGTTGCATTGTGGAGGAGATTGGAGTAATAACATAAAGATCATTCACCAATGTATCATAACAGATAACCCGTTTAATATCCTTAATAACCACAGAGTTATTAAAATAAATCAAATATCTGTCTTTAGTCTAGAAATAGAAAGTAAATTTCTTCTAATGTAAGGTACATAAAGACAATCTCTCAATATTAAGATCTCTACTAAAATTGAGAGTGACATCTCCCACAGCAACCGCTGTCACCATTGTATTATTGCCCATGTGCAAGTAAATCTCTCAATCACTAAGTTGTTTGGTTTTTTAGAACCTCTACAAAGAATTGTAAATATGATTAGTGGCTCCCGTATCTACATATTAGGTACCGGTAGATAACACCGCTAAACATGTTTACACAACTAGTGAACAGAAATTATCTTTGTTATTTTGCTTACCAAGATAAACTAGACATTATTTTTTCCAGTGTCGTGTTTGATTGCAGTGAAAATATATGCCTTTCGGTCTTTTTACATTAGTTCGCGGTCCACTAACTACCTTGAAAACCATGCCACCCTATTTTTGAACTTTTTTTTCTCTTTTTTATCTTTTGGCTTAGAGGAAAAATATTTTTAAAACACAAACACATTTCATGATTTTTTAAGAACACCCTCGGTAGTTAAAACAATATTCAGATTCTTTTTTCAGTCAACATAATTAAGACCCATAAGTTTATTTTTTTAAGTATAGTTGCGAGTGGATTGAAAGTCATTTTAATTATGAGAATCACATAATTAAAATTATTAGTTATGATGAGAAACAATTTTGAATTTTATTTTAAAATCGGTTCTATCTACCATTGCTAAAAAAAAAAATCGCCAACAGGTTGTTATACTATGAATAGCATGCCTCAATGGAAAGATTGTTTACTATTCACTATTTGTTTAGAAAGGCTAATTCCTATTAATTTTACTATCTAAGTAATAGATCTTATCAAGTAAAATTAAATAGATGACATAGTTTTGATCCTATAAATAATAGTAGCGACTCAGATGGAGAGAATATTATTATTTACAACAAAGTGTAAACCATCACTTAATTCTGAATCAATCGCTTCATATTGAACTCTTCAGATAGAGAAGCGATTTACACTAACAATTATCTAGAATTATCCCTAAAGAAAGTTCGTACCGATGATCCCGTAATTAATTCTGTCAGATATAGAGAAAAGCCCTAATGACAACACGCAAAATTAATTATATCACTTACGAACTAGTGATGGAGACCACAGGACTTATCTATGAATAAATTTTCTCACTCATTTAGTTTTTTAAATATTTTTGAAAGTTATAAAATATGTTTAGTTAAAATAAATTTATAATTTTTGAAAACCACACGTTGCAAAAGATTTCAATTTTTAAAATTTTTTTACGTGTTTTATGTGTAATAAATAAAATTCTAAAATTTTATTTATTTAAAAAATTAATTTTAAATAAAAACAAAAAATTTAATTTAATTTTTTATTACACATATTTCAAAAAAATAATTTATTAAAATTAAACTCCATTTAATTAATTCAAAAAATTTAAAATTAATAATCACGTTTTTCTAAGATATCCGATTTAAAAAAAATCATCTAAAACATGTTTTAATGTAACAAAATAGAATTCCAAAATTTTCCTTAAAAAATTTAATTTTATTAAAGGAAATTTTATTTTATTTTTTCGTTACAAAACTATTAATTTCGAATTAACTAAAATTAATTAAAACTGAATAAAATAAATAAATCGAAATAAAAGCATCCACACATTTAAATAAATAAATATATTAAATTTTGGCTTTTATGGTCGATCTATAACTTTTTAGTAAAAGAGGTTCTGTTCATCCAGAAAATCTATAATATCGTCAGAATTAAAATTTTAGTCTTTCGATTTTCTCAAGACTTTGGAGCTAATCAGAAACCTTATAATATTAGCCACTGTAAATCACAGTCCAGCTAAAATAATGTTACCACCATCGCCTGGCCACACACCACCTACCCCACCGTACTGTGCTACCGCGTGCACCACACCATCGCATGCGCCTAGCGCACTTTGCTACTGCACCAATGCCGTGCTATCGCTGGATCACTTGTGCGCACATTGTGCACAAGCCGCACATTGCTTTGGGATTACCGTTGATAAATATGATGCTTCGATAATTCTTTTTGTGCATAATTCCATTCACCACATCCACTGATGTTTGTAGAACTAATGTTTGGAATAGGCCATGTAACACCCCGACCCTTCTCATGGCAAGTGGCAACGATATTGTTCACTTTAGACAAAATTCTCACAATTTTGTTCTTTTCAAGAGGTCACACATCCTTGCATTACTTTAGCGTGAGCATGCTTAACTGAGTTTTACTAAAGTCTCTACCACCTGAAAAAAGGCCTTGTTGTTATGTAAGGGTCCAAGTTTTTTTCTTTATAGCCCATGAACTTGTTAAGGTTGGTATTCTGAAAATCATGTTTTTAGTATTTAATTTTATTTTTAATAAAATTAATTTTCTATTTTATGAGAATCTTTATGAGTA